>JAZDSV010000057.1:0-82590 GCA_036784855.1 Aphelidium insulamus
ACGCTTTATTGAGCGGGCTGAGAAGATCATCACCAACGAGCGTACACCAGGGTGCACTGTGGCTTTTTTTGCCAAATGGCTCCTGCAATTACTCGAAACAGACAGCAGCGCCTGCTGCCCACTTGAGGTGGACGACCTATTCCGATTCTGCAAGCGATGGAATGGTCGCCGACCCAACACTAGCGACAATGCTTTCCAGACTCAAGCCAGTGAGCTCGCTGACCACGCCGAAGGGCGAGGACAAACAGTTGAGACGCTCATCACCCAGTCCGTGGACGCACTAAAGCAAGGTCGCCCGCGCGTTGGAGCCCCGCGACGCCCAGTCGCGCCAACTCGTAGGGCCGCCCTGCCGGAACTACCTGATGTGGTTGCTCCCCCTCCGCCGGACTTTAGCACAACAAAGAAAATTGAGGACGACCTCGGCTTACGCCGACTGTACGTCACAGGTTTCACACGCACGCAGCCAGGTAAGGTCAGGCGACTTCTCGCTGACGGAACCAACGTCCCGCCAATGGCAATTGCAAATGTGGAGTGGATCTCTCAAACAACGGCGGAGCTCTTGCTAGCGGCGCAGTACACTGAGAGAGTTCAAGAAAAGATCACGGCCATGGCTGAACAAGGCGTCCAGACCATCAAAGGGACGGACCCGGCGTCGGCATTGCTTGTAGCCCCCCCCAAGCGATGCTCCCAACGGAATCACCCATCGCCTGTGGAGAGAAAAGCGTAAGGCCTTTGCCACGCGCGCCATTGGCGCCATCGCTCGCGGGTCTCACAATCCCGCAATAGCACTAAGTAACAATGCAGCAGAGTTCTACGCTCGATGGATCCGCGAGGTCGTCTTCGCCGATGACGGCGACTTGGGCGAGTATCACGTAAACGCCCAAGCAGCGCTCGAACAGCTGAGAACGGTAAATGAGGAAAGGGACATGCCAGGGGAATATTTTGCCCCCATGAAGCTACCAACGGGAAGCCCAGACGGTTGGCAATGGCCCGAGCCACCAGGGCCCTCAAACCGAACGGTAGGCACCCCAAGGGTGGCGGAACGCACCCAGGTGACTGTAGAGGCCACTCCGGTGGCTGACGCTGGCACCGCAACCGCCGCCCCTGCCACTGACAAAACTGACACCAAAGAAGACGCAATGGAGGTCACCCCTTCACCGCCGACTCAAATGGATGGTATCGACGCACTGCTGTCCAGTCTGGAAGAGTGGACAGACACAACGCAGGCGCCGACGCAGCAGGGAACAGACAAACGGACCGAAAATGAACAAGCGGCGCAGCTAATGAACAAACAAGCGGCGCCGCCGACAAACAAGGAAGAAGCAGCAGAAGACAAAGGTGTCGCGAGCGCCGGAAGCTCGGTGGCCGCACCTTAAAAGAAGAGCTACAGAGTCGCCGAAGGGCGAACACACGGACTGAAGAAGCAAGTGGACAATATCGGCGCCATGAACGCCGAGACCTCTGTAGTGGCATACGTCAACGTAACCGGGTTGGCCCGGTTCAAGTACAACCGAATGACCGAGATGGACTTGTTTACCAAGGCAGACTTTGTGTTTGTTGCGGAACACTGGTTCATCGACGACAATCAAGCACTGGTTCAGCATCCGTACTTTGTAGCCACAAGCCCGAACCCTGGCGGCAGCGGCAGCCGAGGCAAGGGCGGACTGGCGCTACTGGCTAAACCGGAGGTACAGGCACGCATCACCGGAAAACCCAAGTCTACGGTCCACAGCATGTTGGCCGTGGTCGATGGAGTCCGGGTGTTGGCAGTGTACTGGCCGCCGGCACTAACAGCCGAAGAAATCAACAATGACCTGGACCACTGGCGGCAGGAGCTGCCAGATGTGATCGTGGGCGACATCAACGCACGTTATGGAGTGGAATGGAACAACACGGCAACCGTACCGGAACGGAGGCTGGCTATTGGAAGATGGACGCAACGCTGGCAAATGGCGCATCTGCGCCCCAGTATTGGCCATACCAATGTCGACCACGTCTTCGGCCGGGACGGGACAGTTGTGGACTGGCAGTATCTGCCGGTTCCGCAGTTGGACACACCCCACCACCAGCTGATGATGCTCCGCATTGGATGCTTGGCAGGCAGGGTGACAGGTAACACTAACAACAGCGTGCAGGCCACTACAACGAACCGCTACTACCTCAAGCACCTGGACGACCCGGTTCTCGTGGCGTGTATGCGGGCTCGGTACAACGCCAACGCAGCAGCAGTACAACGGGCAAAGGCGGAAGCAGATACGTACTTCATCGAAGCGATGGAGGGCGGTATCGGCGACGCGGTCCTGACTCAGACACTGCAAGGGGCCCTCGACCGCCTCGACCAGGCTATATGCGACACCATCGCTGACACCACGGCAGCGGTAATTGGCCAGTACAACGTTAGCGAGGCGAAACTCCGCGCGGACCACTCGGTGGACTTTCTGACGGAGCAGGCCGACACTATCACGCCGCAGAACGCCGTGCGCCTTTTCAAGCGCAGCCAACGGGCGTCTGGTGCCGTACGCATGCTGAGCCGCTCCGAAGACCGATCCCCGGTCGAGGATGCGGCACTCTTCTTCGAACAGATATACAGCTCGGAGGTGACACCGCCGCTTACCCCGGCGTGGACAACCATTGAACTGGACCTGTACACTCGGACGGTGGGCCCTTCGTTCACTCGAGAACGGATTGCAACGTTCTTCCGCACGTACGCCACGGGCAAGTCCTGCGGTGGCGACGGCCTACACACACGTATCATGCGGGCGCTTAGCGACAGCGACCTCGCCGAGCACCTGGAAGCACTCTTTCAGCTATGCATCGCATTTGGACTCACTCCTCGCAGGTGGAACCGGTCGGTGACCTACCCAATACCGAAAAAACCGGATGCCACCGTAGTATCTGAATTCAGACCGATTGCACTCACCGTCATGTTTAGGCGTGCGTTTGAGGCACTACTGCTCCGATCCATGACAAAGTCTCCCGATGTGTATGGGAGCTCCGTCGAGTTGAATTTTGCGCAAGGTGGCTTCCAGGCACGCCAGTCCTGTCTCCAGCTCATCATGTCCTCCGCCGACCAGCAGCAGCAGGACCGCGGAGCGCAAATATTCATCGACCTGAAACAAGCGTATGACAGAGTGGACATTGCGCGCCTGCTGGACAAGTTCCGGGGTCGGCATGCCCCACGGAAATTTATCGCTCTGGTACAAGCGCTGTTCACACAGTGTTCGACGAGTCTCGTCGTCAACCAACTTGTATCGCGGGACATCCAACTGCGGACGGGGCTCTTCCAGGGCTCGATCCTATCACCATTCCTCTGGAACATCTATGTGGATGACCTCGCCGATGCGCTGAATGGCACGTCGCCGCAGGAACTCCACGCGCACGCCTCTTTGCAGACGACATCAAACTGCAATATCACCACACAGCAACCGCCGCCGAGATCCAGCGCGACCTGGACACCATCACCGCCTGGACGGCCGCCAACAACATGATTGTCAGCGCCGCCAAAAGCGGCATCATCGGAGCAGTAGGAAAAAAGCAAACAGAAAAGCTTGAGATCGCCCCCAATAGCAACGCCACAAGCTCCAGTCAGACGGAGTGCGTGAAAAGATCAAAAACGGTACGGGGCGCCGCCAAGGCGGTTACAAGAGTTCCGGGTGGCTGTACCGCACCCATTGGTCTGACGGGGGCTCCGGCCCCTAGTTTATTGGAGACGCCGACTTTGGCAACTGGTAAACCGGCGTCGACTGACACAACAACAGCGGCGACACTTCACAGTGAAGCGCCACGGAGTGACATGCACCATGCTGCTCCCACTAACCTTTCCGTCGCAGACACACATGGCGACGACGTAACTGATGCAGCCGCGGTACGCCGGCCTGTCCACGGGGACAACGGAGTATCTGCTGGCACAAAAAAGAGAAAAGAGTTTGAGATCGCCCCAGAAAGCAACGCCACAAGCTCCAGTCAGACGGAGTGCGTGAAAAGACCAAAAACGGTCTAAACTAAAAACTTTGGCAACTGGAAAACCGGCGTCGACTGACACAACAACAGCGGCGACACTTCACAGTGAAACGCCACGGAGTGACATGCACCATGCTGCTCCCACTAACCTTTCCGTCGCAGACACACTTGGCGACGATGTAACTGATGCAACTGCAGTACGCCGGCCTGTCCACGGGGACAACGGAGTACCTGCTGGCAAAGATATGAGAAAAGAGATTGAGATCGCCCCAAAAAGCAACGTCGCAAACTCCAGTCAGACGGAGTGCGTGACCAAAAACAGTTCGGTACGGGGCGCCGCCAAGGCGGTTACAAGAGTTCCGGGTGGCAGTACCGCACCCTCGAGTCTGACGGGGGCTTCGGCCCCTGGTTTATTGGATTCTCAGCAAGACAAGCAATCTATTCAGTATCAACTCGGCGGCGCAACGCTCGAGTTTATTGACAGTTACAAGTATCTGGGCGTGGAGAACACGGCCCACGGCATCGATTTTGATGCATTCACGGCACGTACCTTTGCGCGCGCCAACTCTCTGCTGACCGCGGTGTCCGACACTTCGGAAGCGTGGCGACCGTCGGTCCGACTGGCGGTCTACCGCGCCTTTGTCCGACCCATCGTCGAGTACATTGCGCCGCTCGTCTGGTCGTTCTGCGAGACGCGCGGCGCGAAACACAAAACCGTGCTGGCCATCAAGGGCCGGTTCGAAGCACTGCACATGCGCGCGCTACGCTGGGTCTTTGGCTCGCAACTGCGCCACGTCGCCAACCTCCGCTCGTGCGTCGCCTCGATGGCCGCCATTGCCGCGCCGGACGACCGGCTCTCCGATCTCGCCGCGATGGTCTACACGCACATCGACGAGTCGCCGCCATACACTCCAACAAGCCTGCAACGTACCTCGGTGCTTCGGAACCGGGTGCGCTACGCCAAGTCGCTCATGCTGCCGCTCCTCCGTCACCCGGTTGTGCACGCCTACACTGCCGGTGCGCACGCCGCCGACGCCAACAATGAGCCGCCGCCCACGCTGAAGACGTTTGTGCGCCGTCGCCGCTACGACTCATTTGTCAATGGCGCCTATGGCAAGCTGACGACGTACATCTCTCGCGCAAGCCGCACGCCCGCCGGAATGGACCGCGTGCTCAACATTGCCGACCGCACCACGCGCCGCACCGCCATCGCATGGCGACGCAATGCCCACTTTGCACACTGCCGCCGGTGCGCCACCCGCTTCAACCGCGCGCACTGCCATCACAACCAGCTGGCGCCACCCGTGGTGCCTGAACAGTACTGGAACCGCTACGACGCCGATCAGCGTGAATTTGACGGGGAGAACTTGACGATCTTTGATTCACTGCTCAATCACGGCGACTTCCAAGTGTTTCAACGCGCCTTTCTTGAAATCTCTCGCGCCTGAGGCCTCCCCGGCGGCCTCCGACCACACCAGCTAGCTAAATAAAGCCTACCGTAAAGCCTAACCCCTATGTACTGATAACATGTACTGATAACATGTACTGATATGGCAGGCAATGTTTACTTACACTATGTTATGGCTACAGTTCAAACTTATACATTTTGCTCCAGTTAACTGTTTTCTGGTGATAATGAATCATAAATCATTATGAATCATTATCACATTCATAATGATTTATGATTCATTAGTACAAGTCACTAGTAGTAGGTGGGCTTTCAGCACTGAAAGTACTAAAAACTATTTGATGTCAAATATTATGACTTGTAGCTTGAATAGAAATAATGACAATTAACTTGTACTAGCAAGCTGAATTGTTCAGTGTGCATTTGTTATTGGAAATGGCAATGAGATTTGTTATTTATTGTTACATACATATTTGATTGGAATAAAAAAAGGGGAACTGAAACCAAATTGATTTCAGCCAATCAGCGCTTCTTACCTACTTACCTACACCTCTAAACTAAATCATGCGCACAAGTGCATTGCGTCACACGCTCATATAAAAACTCCACGAATTTAAGTGCCATGCCAACCGCGTTTGAGACACAGCATAGTGGAGCCGTGGTCAGTATGCAGCCCGAGTCTGACGCTTGATTTTAAGAAGCTGACCCTGTAAACTTTGACGGACAATAACTACATGAGGAGAAGAGCACTCAAGTTGGTGTCAAATGGGACCTAGAGGTAAATTTAAAGCTCTACAATATTTATTAAGTGATAAAGGTGTTAATGTGGAAGCATGAATAGTTTTTATAATTGACCGCTCAATTCTGGAATCAAGCGTTAATCATTAATAAATCAGCGTTAGGGGGATTTTTCCATATGAAGGCAGCTGCCTTTTACAGACTTATATACCCAGGGATTACCAGTGAAAATGTAGGATCCAGCCTGGGGGCAGGAAGGACCCTCATCAGGCAACACCAGGCCTGGCCAGCCAAGTCACAATAAAATCACTGGTAACTTGTCTATTCATCAATCCCATTGTCCAGATATCTTATCTGCAGATCCACCTGGATCCTACACCCATCAAATATACCAGTCATTTGACAATGCAGTGGCTGCAATATGCAACAAATTGCAGTCAACCAAGGAGAAGCTGCAGTTGGTGGAGGAGAAGCTGGACTTGACAGACAAGGAACTCAAGTTGGTCTCCCAGCATCTTGGAAAAGTGGAGACCTTTCTGCATGCTTGTGCTGCTGCTGAAGAAGCTTCAGAAGATGCTGCTGCTGCCTTTGCTGCCAAGGTGGAAACACATGCTCTCTATGACTATGAGGACTTGTCATTTATGTTAGGTTTATTATGGCCATTTATAACATTTCTAGGCAGTCACTGGGCCATCAGTGGCAGGGAATGATGTTGAGCGGGCTTGTGATGATGTGGTTCTGTGAAGATGCTCAAAGGTGTAAGAAATTATTATGTAGTTGATCCCTGCTCACCTTGGTTGCAGGTTGAGGCAAAGCTGCGCAGGGATCTTTGATCTCTCTGCCAAGCCAACACCAACTAAAATACTACAATATCTATAACATCTAATAAATACTAAGAGCATCTCCACTGCTACCATGCACCAGGTGATGGCTATTGATTCTTGTTGGATCTGTGTTTCAAACAAGTGGGTTGATGACCTTCAACATAGGTGCACAAAAGTGTCATGCCTGGAATTTTTCAGGTGCTGCAATACCAGTAAACTGGCCAATATTATTTGATAAGTGTATAGTAATGTACATCATGGCAACATTGTGCCATGACTGCACCATGTACCAAGCACACCATTGTTACCTAGTGTGTAATCTATCACGTAGTAGCATGCCTATGTTATTGTTCCTAATGTCAGATGCATGCTGCACAAACAATTCAAATGAATTCAACATCTTTATATTGCAGCATGGCATGTAGAGTTATAACTGGATTAATGCCGTGGCCCGCCATTGGCACCATCGTCATCATCATCGGCTGCATTGGCATCAAGCACACTCATCACATTCTGCACGTGTGCCAAATCTTCTAGAAACGGTATCAAATCCATCAGTTCGCCATCATTCATATCGTTGAACCACGAGGTGATGGGCACTGCGTTGGATGGGTGAAACAAGTAGGAGGCGGGGCTATTGTCCAGGATGATCACGGATGGCAGATCGCGGCCCAGCTGTGACAGATCCTTGACATAGGATCCACGGTGGTTGAAGCAGGATTCGCGGAATAGCCTGTGTCGCACCACCTTGTGCTTGTCCAGCTTGTCAATGACGGGGTCCGCATACTTGGCCAGTGACGCGGTAAAGATCACCACTTCGTAGATGCTACCCATTCGCAACAGGAAATCATCCACAAACGGCCTTTTGAGCACGTAGACGCTATGCACATGATTGTCAATCTCGACCGGGATTATAAAGTCGGCCATGGGTACGGGCTGTGCGTATTAGATGGTAAACACATAACGTTGATTTCCCACCTTGAATGAGCTGTGCACCAACGTCTCGTCCAAGTCTAGTACCAGGCACTTTTTCTGCGCATCGATAGGCAACAGTGGTTTTAACAAATACTCTTTTGCCTGCGACGTAAATTAAAGTATATATGAAGCGAACTTGACTTACAGGCTTGGAAACAGTGGCTCGACGTCCGGCGTCGGCATGTTGAGATGACTGTTGTTTCTGCGGTGCAGTAGTCGCCGTTGTCGTGAGTGCCGTGGGTGCCGTCAGTGCAGATGATGTGGCAATGTCGGCCTTTTGACCCTTGTCATTCTGTGCCGAGGACTTGGCTACACATGCCATTAGCGAAATATATGTACGCCATACATACCGACGTCCGTGCGAGTCACAGTGCTGTCAGAATTGGTGGGGCGAAGGGAGAAGAAGCAGCAAAGCAAGGCGCGCACATATCGCGACCAACCCCCACCAGCTGGCGGACGACCGGAAGCCGACTTGGTGGGCGCGTCCCCTTTAGTCGCGTCAGGCAGCGGCTTTGCGGACGACAGTGCCAGTGCGTCGTCCGGTGTTGTCGCGGTTGGGGCAGCGGCGGCTGTGGTGGCGGTGTCCGTCTGACTGATGGCGGAAGGATTTGCCTCGGCCGGTCCCAGTTCAGTTGTGCGCAAAATCGGCCGACCACCGGTGTCAGTGGCGACAGGTGCAGGTGTGGGAGTTGCAGTGTCTGCGGTTTGCGAATGGCGAGGCAGAGACGGTTCCTTCCGTATAGCCGTGGCAGCCAGCGGCGCATCCTCCGCCTCGTCGCCCGCTTCATCTAGTTGTCCCAGCTGTGGCGACGGGGGCGCGGAGGTGTTGCCAGCAGCACCGTCCGGCACCGCACTGGGAGCAGCAGAGTCACCAGTGGGGGCGGGAGCGCCAGACAGCGACGACGTGGACGCCTGGACCTTGCGCAGCCGCCGGTGGTACTTGTCGTACTTTTTGCCCGCGACAGATGTGCCAGATGCGCTGCCAGGCCCGCCGAGTTTGTGTGCTGGAGCGTGCTCCTCCACCTGGGTAATGAGAGACTGTGGCGCCGGGGTACCGGTATTCCTCGACGTCATTGGTGGCTTGCCGGCTGTAGTGGTGCTGGTGTTGGTGAAGGCGCCTCCGTGAGAGGTGTGAGTGCTGCCGGTGAGGCGGGAGCTGGAAGTGGTTGCGGCGGTGGCAGCTGGAGCAGAGAGGCGCCCTTTGCTGCCGTTGCTGTTGTGGGCGGCGGTGACGGCGGCGGCGGCGGAGCTTATCGAAGCGGGCGTCTGCAGCGACGGTAATGGAGTTTGTCGGTTGCCGGGTGACGACGGCGCTGGTTGGACAGACAGCGCCGATACTGGAGTCGCGTCGTTTGTGCCGGCGGGCGGCGTTTTCTGTTGCTGCTGCTGTTGCGGCGGCGGTTGAAGACGCAAGGCATCCACTGCTGCATCGGTGCCGGCGGTGGCGTCAACGGTGCGCAGGGATCGGGCGGGGTGCACCTTGTTGCCGCCGCCGGACGCTGCCAAGAATCCGGCACTGCTGCTACTGCTGGCAGCGGGTGTGCCGGCGCGTCCCCGCGAGTAACCAGCCCCGGGGGACGACTGTGCACTGGGCGGCATCAAGTGTTCTGTGTCCTTGGGTTTGTGTCCTTGTGTCTGTGTCTGAGTCTGTGAATCTGTCCACTGTGTACAAATCTGTGAAAGGTGTTATATACAGTTTGCACGCGCGCGGTTGTCAAGCAAGCAGACTATAAATGTCTTTATATACCGTCAATGCACATCTCACTTTCGCTCTCTCTCTATCTCTCTCTCTGTACGGTATTGAGAGTCTGTATAACGCACAATGTGTAGTTACTCCACTACACTGTTCGCTGTGTGCGTTGAATGAAGCCAAGAGTAAACGGCACGTTGATAGCCACTTGTAACCCATTGCAGTGTTGTAAAGTGCTTCTACATAGCGATTATATAATAATGTCCCGTTTAATATAAGCTACTAACATGGTTAATTAATGGACAAGAGTCGGTAAGAAATGTTTGAAATTGCGCGCGAATCATCTGAAGTGGCATTCGCGACTCGATATATATTTCATAAAATGCAAATGCAGCATGATCAACCAAGACATGATGCATACATGTGTTTACCTGCTATGCAATGTTTATTGTCTGAATACAAAATAAACGTGTAGATTGATTCCTTATGCATATGCCCTGGAATCAGTGGACACAGTCGTGGCGTTAATTAAATCTATGTATGCATGTAGGAGACGTAGGATAATATAGAGCACTCTCTATATCAGAGAGCCACAAAATATGTTAATATGCCATATGTTGTATTAACCCTACATTTGTGCACAACGCGGCAATGATGCGCCAATGACGGCATCATTAAGGTTGCGTACATTCCATTGTTCGCGCGGGTCTCTGATTCGCTGATTGCCCCGCAGCGCCCGGCAACCGAAACCACTCCAATTTTCTTGGCATCCCGCGCGCGGCGACGATGAACGGCGGCAGCGGTAGCATTATTGATCACAGCATCTTTGACCAGGTGCTGGCCATGGATGACGAGGACGACGCTGGCCGGGAGTTCTCTCGCTCGCTGGTGGATTCGTTTTGCACGCAGGCCCGCGACACCTTTGCCAAGATGGCGTCGGCGCTGTACGTGCTATTTTACTTGCTACGTGCATTGGCTGACTAGTGGCTGACTGACTATAATGTGTGCTTGTGCAGTGAGCGCAAAGAGCTGCACGAGCTGGGGCGACTGGGGCACTTTCTCAAGGGATCTTCGGCGGCGCTGGGGATTTGGCAGTTGAGGGCTACATGCGAGCAGATTCAGTACTACGGCGAGTGCAAGGACCCGGCAGATCATTCGCGTCCAGTGCCGGCCGACGAGGCGCTGGTTGCCATATCGAATCTGCTTCACACGTCTCAGATGCACTTTCAGACGGCCTGCACGTTCTTTGCCGACTTTTACAGCCGGCATAGCGGCTGACTGCAATATAGATGCACCTGTGTGTGCACTGTGTGACCACCACCGTACTCTCTGCTACCTACACGCGCGCGCTAACCAATGGCTGGACTCCAAACTATTGGCAGTTGATACATAAAGACATCAAACATTAATATTAAATATTTACGTATTCACTTGCTTTTATTCGTCCTACATACACATAAAAATGGCCACTCAGTACTTTCCGGCCTTGTGCGCAGTCCCAATGTGACAGTTGTTGACTTTCGTGGCGAAGCGCAGTGAGCACAGACTCTCGTGTGTGCTCTGCGGCTCCGGCGACACGTTGACAAACATCAGCGTCTTGGAGTTGCCGCCCAGACTGTTTTGCAGCAGGTATGTCAACTTGGAGTTGCGATACGGCACATGCGCGTCGCGGTTGGCTGTCCAATGTACAGTGATGGGTACAGATGCACATTCACTCACCGATCGCTGCTATGACATCGCCCAGGGCGCTCAGGCTCTTGTTGATGGCCTGAGTCTCCTTCAGACGGTCCCCCGTGGAGCCGCTCTGTGACAGGCGTTCCGAGCCGGCTGCATATATAAATTAAGATTAAAGGCACGGCTGTTGAGTGTCACGCACCCAAATCAATCAAGTTCAAAATGCCCACAGTTTTCTCGCCGGTGACTTCGTTGGCGCCGGAAATCTTGAGCATAAAGACGCTGTGGCTGCGCGATGAGCGTTCGTTGCACTGAGTTTCCGCCACTCGTCGATTGATGGAGGCGCGCTGCAGCAGCGAGATCACATTGTCCGGCCCTGTCAGATGGATGCTGGTGACATCGGTCACTGTCGTGGTGCCGTCCGCCCCATGCTTGATGTCGTGCTTCTTGGAATGGTCGGCAGCCGGGTTGCCCAGCAGGTCGTTCACAGTCTCGTTGTAGATCTCGAGATATGAGCCGTGCATCTCATACGACCAGCCCTTGTCGGCCAGCTGTTTGGTGTGCTGCCAGATCTGCAGTACTGCACGCGGTATCATGCCCATGAGTTCGCGGTCAGCATCCAGCGAGTGCGCGGGTCCCTCCATAGTAAATGTCTTGCCGCTGCCAGTCTGCGGGAAATCAGCAATATGCAGGTTGAGATTCCCGTTGCTTGCCTGTCCGTATGCGAATATGCAAATGTTGTATCCATCGCAGGCCGACTGCACCAGCTGCGATATTTCCTCAAACACTGCCGACTGCGAGCTTCCCGGGAGAAATACCTGCCAAAGTCAAAGCAGGACAACACACTTCATATCTCGCCTCACTTTGTCAAATGTGAACTCGTGGCTCTTTCGTGTGTTTCGTGAACCGTCCGCACTCTCCTACCGATATGGTTAGTACACTACAACGACAGAGAATGCACGCCGCAGGTACCGCAGCAGCTTGCTTCAACACAATCACTTTGGAGTCTACGGCGTCGGGGAACTCGATATTGTCGCAGTCAGCGGACGCAATACTGTTTAGTCGCGGGCGAACTCTGCAGAACACGCGAATATTTCCCTTTAGCTCTTGGATCGTGTTGTGAAGCTGACGTCGCAGGGTTTCGGCACTGTGCATCTTTAACTCCAGCGCTTCAATTGTTGCAGCAAGAGAATTGTTTTTAGCATTGAGCTCCATAATCTGTGTATCTCGTTGCTGTAGCTCTGTTTGCTGTGCCTGTTGCGCAGATAAGATTTTATATGTAAAGGTACAATTTTACGTTAGCAGTACCTCGCATTGTATCTTAAGAGCTCGCATAGTTCCCTCCAGGCTGATCACCGATGTTGCCTGAGCCGAGAGTGCAGACTGTGCGTCAAACGTCAGAATACTCTTTGTATGTAATACATGCAAGTCACGCCTTTAGTTGTTGACTTTCGTCACGAGCACTGGTCAAGTTTGCTTCAGATAACTTGAGTTGTTCTGTGCATTGTGAAAGTCGGTATTCCAGTTCGGCCGCCCGATTTTGACTCTCCTTCTTTGCCGCATTGAGCTCTGCTTCAAATTCGTTCCGATTGCTCTACGCGACGTATGTATAATATGTGTTACACCATCACGCAAATATGCTTACCGCCAATTCCCGACGAAGACGGTCAATAATGTCTTGCTGCTCACGGTTCTCGTGCACTTTGACCTGCCATGGTTTGAGGCGATTTACACATGGAGTAAATATGCATCTAACTAACCGTCAGCGAAGACTCGAGACTCTTACGAAAGTCCTCCAGCTCACCGACTGCCCGCGTGTCAATATGAATTGTAAGTGCCAGATAACCACGGCCACACCTCGCCGCTCGCTGGCATCCAGCTGACTGGTCATGCGCTTCATTGTCTCGTCGGATTCAGAAATGCGGCCTTGCAGCGAGCCGGTCAGCGCCTCCATGTCCTCCAGGCGGCCCTATCCATCCAATTGAACACCATCCATATAGAGATACAATGCCGTACCTTGGTGTCCCATGCCGGTCGCTTCTTGGATGTTTTGACTGTTGCCGGTTTGTCGGCCGTCGCGGCTTTAGTTGCAGGTTTGGGCGCAGCCACTGCCGCGCGCTGTGCAGCACTCCGCGCGCCAATACCGGCTTTACCCGTGGCTGCTGTCCGTGGTGCCTTGTCGCTCGATCCGGCACTGTTGGCCTTGGTGGATGCCGTAAGTGGAGCCTTGCGCTTCAAACCGGTCTCATGGACGGGAAACGATTCGGTATTAGTTGCCGCGGACGGTGCCACAGCAGACACCGGCACCTTGCACGGCGTGAGAGGGAGTTTACACATTGTATGGCATAGACTGTTGACAGAGGCATATGAGTTACCGGTGCGCGGAGCAGCGATTCCTTTTTCGCCGGCAGTCGATTCATACACTTTCACCGTGACAGTGCACACAGCGACATATGTTTCCCGACCAAAATTGTATAATATTGCAATTATGGCCATCCAGCCAGAGCCAAAGCTGTCTCGTGAGCTATAACGCCAAAGCTGTGAGGGAGTGACATTCTTAGATAAGATGACTAGGGTGCTATAATTGTCTCAGTTGCAATTCCAACTAGATTTGCTATACATATATGCTATTTTATACCATGAACGCGAACCAAAATGCAGCAATGCAACTACCAGCTCAACATAAACATAAAGATTACTATAACTAACATTACTCATGTACGAACTGTATTGGAGCTTTTGTCGCGCAACTAGTAGTCATCACCGCGACTGAGGACCTCCTTGCACGTTGGTCGCAGTATGAATGTGTGCTCATACTGGGCGGTGAATGAGCCGCGCACATCGCACAGCGGCGGATAGTCCGTCACCAGGCCAGTGTCGACCAGATTCTTCAGCGCGATCAGGTACTTGGTCTCACCCAGCCGGTCCAAATACCGGCGACAGAACGGCAGCGAGCCGAAATTATTGTTGATGGTGTTCATGAGACTCTTTGCTTTGGCCATTCTGTGCGAGATTTTTATAATTGAAAAGTACACAATAGTCAGCATACCTGATGCCAACGGGCGGGCACTCCAAGTTTTTGGCATAGTGACTGCACTCCATGTCTTCGCGCACATATCCCCGGCCAGTACTGCCAAAGGTCTCGATGGCATAGAACTCGCCCTCCTCCATGCGGGTCGAGTCTCCGCCGCGCACAATGGGCACCGTCTTGCCGCCGTGTATCTGGTACGGCGCAATGGAGTGTCCATTCAGGTTACGGATGGGCTTGACGGGGTACGTGGTGCCATTGATCTCCACCTCGAAGCTCTCCATGGTCTCCTGGATCACCTCACCAATGTCGCACATGCGCGCATCAATACCAGCTTCTCGGATTCCGGCATTGGTGGCCTCCTTCACCGCCAGCAGCAACTGGTCATAGACGGGGTTGAAGGTGACGGTGAATGCGCTGTCAATAATGCGCCCGTTGATGTGCGTGCCAAAGTCAATCTTGCACACGTCGTCGTACTGCAGCACCGTCTTGTCGCCGGCATTGGGCGTGTAGTGCGCCGCCACATTGTTCAGCGAGCACCCGGTGGGGAAACCGATACCCGCGCGCATTCCATCCTCTGCAATCAGCGCCCGCGTCCCATTCTCAATGGTTTCGCAGATGTCGATCTATGTATGGAATCAAAATACACCCAGAATATTATATTATAACATATAGTTACACATAAACTACGACGCACCATGGACATTCCCGGCTTCATGACGGACTT
The DNA here is from genome assembly GCA_036784855.1 of Aphelidium insulamus. Classification (NCBI taxonomy): domain Eukaryota; kingdom Fungi; phylum Aphelidiomycota; class Aphelidea; family Aphelidiaceae; genus Aphelidium; species Aphelidium insulamus. The sequence continues at coordinate 15,025 of JAZDSV010000057.1, forward strand.
GGCGTGCCGGCGAACACGGCGATGAACCTCGGCAGCCTGGCGCACTTCGTTGTACATGTCCGACTCCAAGCGTTCCAGCGCGCGCTTCTCCTCGCTGGTGGTGCGCCACAGATTGCTAAACAGATAGATAGATAAGCTCGGGGTGCATGCATATATCATACCACAATGCATATACATACTCGTTGCGGTATTCTTGAATCTCGCCCAGCGGGTACTGTCCGTCGGGATAGTGGTGCGAGAGTGGTTGCGTGGGCGGCCAGATGCCCTCACCAGACTTGGCCTTGGACTTGCTCTTTTTCTTCTTCTTCTTCTTCTTGGCCGCGGTTGCGGTTGCGTCCTCCGGGTCGGCGTCCGTCTCTGTCTCTGCTGGCGGCGTGGGCGGCGCGTTTTCATCCGTCTCTACATTGGTGAATCTCGTCATTCATTATGCAGTACGCATCAAGACGCACCGGCAGTATCAGGCGCAGCGGTGGCTGCATCATCACCGGCAGCGATATTCATTTTGGCCATCGCGGCGGCATCCGCGTCCACCACGACGTTCTTGCTGGCCGCGCTGGCTGGTACGTGCATCTGCGGAATTTGCACACTGATTGAGTGAGTCGAGTGAGTGGCCAATGAAAAGCGTGAATCTTGGCGGATGCACTGCCCACCCTTGTCTTGATCTTGACAAGTCAGTCTTGACTGTCATTAATTGCGTTGTTTAGTTGATTACTGAAACATGATGTCACGTAATGAGTTCTTTTGCAACAGAGCAGATGTATGCACAATATATTGGTATAAAATCAAGCAAATCTAATGATAATTACTTCAGGCATATCAGGCGGCCGCTACTTGCGTAGCACTCAAAATCTTGAATTTTTTCAAGACAAGAAAGTCTCCGTCCTGTATTGATCTTGAGTCGTCTTGTCTTGAAAAATTCAAGAATAAGAATCTTGACTTGATGCCCACCCTTACTGGCTGCCATACAATTTGGAAATATATACATATATATATATATATATATATTGAGGCTCATATGCTTGGCGGCAAGCATAAAATAATATTTTGATACATTTGTTACTCCATTGAGCAGATATACACCTGTCACTCCATCCAACTTTACGTTACACTCAGTTAGGATTAGTCAGATTAGATTATTGCCAAGGCATCTTGAATGGCTTCTTCAGTGACACGGCATAACCTACCAAACAATTTCAATTATGTAGTGATGTGCAGCGTCGAATTTATAGCGGCTGGCATTGTTCACTATCGCGATGAGCCTTGAAGGGCTTTGCTCAAGTGCATTGCACATTATTCTGCACTATGTATACCATCATGAGCGCCACTGGTTATAATAATGAAATACATTCACTATTAAGCTTTGAAGGGCTGTTGCACAAGTGCATTGCACATTATTTCTGCGCTATGTATACCATCAAGAGTGCCACTGGTTATAATAATGAAAGGCATACACTTAGTAGCATACTTGTAGAAGCATTTGTTGCAATCTATGTACGGTATAATACCGCAACAGGCCGCATATTAAGCTCCACTTGAAAGTGCTGGGATAATTAACACATTCGGACTTGGACTGCCATCAGAGAGAGCGCTTGTTAGATTGTCGATATGTTTTGTTGTATCAGAAGGCCCGCGGCGATAAGCGGCACCCGCCTCCGCGCACCGCCACATGGCCGCCGCAGTCTCGGCAACGATGCATCATCCAACAACGATACACACCATAATCATCAGCATCTCCACCAGCACCACCGCCACTACGACCCGGCGAACCCGCGCAGCCACTACGACAACCTGGAGCTGGCGCCGGGACCCAGTGCCACCCGCAAACGTATCCGCGCCCAGTTCCAGAAACTGGCTCTGCGCTGGCACCCCGACCGCAGCGATGAAGTGGGCGCCGCGGAGAGATTCGGCCGCATCAGCGCCTCGTACCGCCTGCTGAGCGACACGGAGCAGCGGCGCCTGTATGACCGGTGGTTGCAGCACCAGCAGCAGGGCAGCACTGACAGCGTTGTGGACCCACAGCATCGGCATGGAGGGCCTGGTGGCAGCAGACCGCCCGTGATGTACGCGGCCGCGGACTTTACCGACTGGCGGGCGGCGCAGTTTGGGCGGCGTGTGCGCCAGGGGCTGGGCAGTGTGGGCGGTGTGGAGTTTGACGCGCAGAGCCGCACACACCAACCACCATATCAGCACCAGGCGGCATCCGAGGCAGAGCGCGTGCGGCAGCAGCGGCAACGGGAACGTGACGAGCACGAACGGGTCAATATCCGGCGCAATCTGCTGGCCGAGGACCAGACCAATGTTGTGCTGTCGTTTGTGGTGATTATCGCGGCGCTGCTGGTCGGCACGCGGTGGCAGTGATGGGACTGTGTGTGTGTGCGTGTGTACCGGGTACATGCACAGCATATGCATGTACCTAGACCTCCAGGGTGGTCGCTATGGCTGATATCGCCGTTGCCGGGGCCGCGTGCAGTTTGTCTGGCAGACTCACCACGCCCTGCAGTACATAAACAATAGACCTTCATACACATACCGTAGTTGTACATCTGCACGCTCGCCCATTTGATAAACACAGCACATGAGGTGTGTATGTGGGTGGCCATCCAGTGCCGGCTAACACATGTACCACCCCGCAGTGAAGTGGCACTGGTCAGTGTGGCGGCGCAGGCGTACTACAGCGACGCGTCCAGCGGACAGTGGGCTCCCTTCAGTGCCGGCTACACGCAGCTGTCCATCTACTACAGTTCCACCTCGCTCTCATATCGGTGTGTGTGTGTGTGTGTGTGTGTGTGTGTGTGTGTCATGTCTATATACTAACTCACACAACGCTGGCAGAATTATTGGACAAAATCTGGATGATGGCGCGGTACGTGACAGTGCCCGGCACACAGACTCAGTGACACTCCAAACAGTATGTCATCAACGCCGTGCTGGCGGGTGGCGGCTACACATCGCTCCAGCCCGCATCCGAGACATTCTTCTCGCTGATGGACGGCCAGAACGTTTACGGGTTCAACTTTTACCAGGCCGACTTTGCACAGAGTTTCTCCAGTGCTTTCAACGCGGCGCTCAGCCACGTAAATCAGATTGCCGCGCAGCAGTCGGGTAGGTGTCCGTTTGTGTTTTGTATGTTACGTATTTCTGCTCTTCCACCTACTGTATAGGCGGTATTGTGCCTTGCACTACCTTGAATTTCATTAATAACAACTACCACGTAGTGGAGGCCAAGACCTCCCTAACTTCACTGGGGAATGCTGGTGCTAGCAGCACAAAGTCCACTCGGGGGCTGGTAAGTTGGATGGATATATATTTAGGGTGTATCACTTATTTAACATTCATGACTGCAGCAGGAAGTTGCTACTACGCCCTTGGTGTCACAGCCACACGCCATTGAAGGTAGAGACTTTTTATATGCTGACGGTATATTGATTGCCGCATATAGAACCAGCCCCCGCTGCACCTGCGGCACAAAACAGCTTCGGTGCGGCACTGGGCGCTGTGAAGCTGAAAAAGACGGTAGTTCAATATCTTCTTATCCATGTTCTTCATAACTCTCACAGTCCACATCAACGTCGGTGTCATCCGGTGCACCACCTGCACCTGCACCACCGGGCCCGCCACCTGCGCCAGGCACCCCGTCTTTGAGCGGTGCCGGTAAGTTTTACTATATTGATTTTAATCAGCTGATTAACAAACTGGCAGCACCCGCGCCGCCCCCGGCTCCAACGGGTTCTCTGACAGACGCGTTAAAAGGGCTTAATGGCGTGAAACTGAAAAAAGTTGGACCTCCATCCGCGGATTCGCACATCAAGGCATCCGCCGATGCAATTATCGCACACGGTGGATCGTCCCCCGCTGCTTCAGCTCCCAAGCAGAGCATTGGCAGTAACAGTGGTGCCGGTGCTGGCAACCTGTTTGGAGAGATGCAAATGAAGTTGAACAAGCGCAAGGACACGGCTGGTTCCGCGGCGCCAGAAACGGCGCCCAAGCCGGCTGCCAGCAGCAATAGTAGTTCGGGAGTTGTCGACTTTAAAAGTACGAGAAGCAAGCTTTTTGTACATACGTATACTAACTTATACTGATTATAGGTCAGTTGAAGGGTCCGGGTAGCTTGCGGTCAGCCAGCCAGCAATCTAGCCAGCCAGCAGAGCCCAAACCTAGCAGTGCCAGCAATGCCAACGTGGACAACGGAAGCATATATCAACGGTTCAACAACAATAACAAGCCAGACTCTGCTTCCGGTGCACCGCCACCACCCGGGCAGCCCAAGATTAAGGTTGCGATTTCACCAGGTATGTAATAGTTGACCAAGGACACGTTCGATGTTACTGATTGCCACGTGGAAGGCAAGGCGACTCCACCTGTCAAGCCGGCACCTCAATCAGATGACTGGGACGATGACTCAGCAGCGCCGGCCAAGAAGCCAGAGCCACACAAGCCCGCCCCAATTGCAGAAAAAGCCCCGCCGCCGCCCGTGGCATCTCGCACTGGCACCAATGAGCTGGGTGCTGACTTTGACTGGATCAAAGGTATTACATTGCTTACCCTGGCTCAACTGACAATCTTACAACGGCAGACATGCAAGCCAATATTGCACCGCTGGAGTCGCCTGGCAGTATGCACAATTTGGCTGCTGGCAAGGATCAAGGAGATGACTGGGATGACGAGGAAAGTAAAACTGGTAAGTTCCATTTTGACGAAAGGCATTATAATTAATATAACGTGTGCAGCCCCGGCAAAAGTAGTAAAGGCGGCGCCTGCTCCACTGATGCCAAAGAGTATTCCAAATGCGGCAAAGGCGAAAGCTTCCAACAATGACGATGACTGGGATGATGATACAGATGCCGGTATGTTAAGTGTCATCTGTTGTATCAACAGATACATATAAAATGATATATTTACGTAGCACCTGCCAAAAATGTTCGATCTGCTGGACCGCCCCCGCTGATGGCCAAGAAGAGCAGCAGCTCACTGGCAGGAAGCTTAAAGAGTGACTTGAATGCCAAGTCCGAGCTTCCACCATCCGACATGGCCCGGGCTGCGTCGTCATCCAGCGAGTCGTTGTCTGGTGCTGGCAGCGCGGTCTCCTCGTTGAAGCAATCGGGAAATAATAACGGTTTCCAAAAATCGGCAGCTACACTCCCGGACAATGCAAGTCTAAGTTCCAGCGCTGGCCGAGGGTCCAATTCAAACTTGGCGGCGCCTTTCGGAAAATCCGTGCCGAAATCCGGAAGCAAACCGTCAAATCTGAGTGGCAATGCGGCAGTGTCGCGATCCAATGCAGAACTACCGCTTCCACCGCCACCACAAACCAGTGAACTGCCGCCCGCCAAGCAAACTTCCAAGTCCAACTTATCTGCAGCAAACACGTCCAATATCAGTGAAAGTTCCACTCTATCGCCCGAATTGTTGGCGCTAAAGAATGAAATTGTCAGCGAGTTCAAGCAGGAGCTTCAAATTGTCAAGCGTGAAATTGTTGGAGGTAAATGACCCTTGGACTCGTCATGCTTCAATTGACGACTGACATGTTATAGTGTTTCTGCAAGAAATGCTCAAAATGGCCCAGGCTCTGGCCAGTGATGAGGCGGCGTAGACGCATCAGAATTTCAGATATTTATCGGCGACAGAGCTACATAGAGTTTGCGTTAACATGCAATCCCATATGAGTTCCAACCCTAATTAAAGCGTGCCAGCCGCGGGTCTTTCCCATCTTTCGCCGCCATTCAGCGATTGCTTCTTCCATCGTGCCATTTGCGCTACTCTTTGTCCTTGCCAGCTACCAGGACTACATCAGCGCTTGCTCTTTACTCGACTCCAACCACCAAGACCTCCGTTCGTCACTCTTCCATAATGGCAGCAGCATATAAAACGCGTCAAGTGGGCGCTATGCATTCGGCCGACTACAAGCTGTACATTGGTAAGGGCTTCCCCTTCTGGATGTACATAGTTGATGTGTGCCCATATGCACGAATGTAGAATCCGCGGACGGCAAAGTGGTGTCGCCCTTTCACGACATCCCGCTGTACCCGAACCCGGCTGACAAGTCCATCTTGAACATGGTTGTGGAGATTCCGCGCTGGACCAATGCCAAGTTGGAGGTACCTTAGAGATTTAAGTATGTGTGTGCATATATGATAACCATGAACGTACAGATCTCCAAAGATCTGGCTCTCAATCCCATCAAGCAAGATGTGAAGAAGGGCAAACTTCGATTTGTGCGCAATGTCTTTCCGCACCATGGCTACATCTGGAACTATGGCGCTTTCCCGCAGGCAGGTCTACATTTATTGCACATATATTTAGATATTTATCACGACGTATCTTTTGTTTATTTACATTTGTATTGCAGACGTGGGAGGACCCGACGCGCGCACACCCAGACACCAAGCAGAACGGAGACAATGATCCGCTGGACGTGGTGGAAATCGGCGAGCTGGTTGCGCACGTCGGCAAGTATATATTTCGTTATGTTATGAAGATGTAACAATTTCCTCGTAGGCCAGGTGAAACAGGTCAAGGTGCTAGGAGTGATGGCCCTGCTTGATGAAGGTTTGTTGTGATTAATGTGTTTGCATTATACGCATACACGGTGCACGTACCATATGTTTCTACACCAATATATCAGCAGCTAATGTGCTGTAGGTGAGACCGACTGGAAAGTAATTGTGATCGACATCAAGGATCCGCTGGCCGCCAAGCTCAATGACGTGGAGGATGTGCAGACGCATTGCCCGGGTCTGCTGCGCGCCACCAACGAGTGGTTCCGCATTTACAAAATCCCCGACGGCAAGCCCGAGAATAAGTTTGCCTTCAATGGCGAGGCAAAGAACAAGGCTTATGCCATGGCCGTTGTGGAGGAGACTCACACTGCGTGGAAACAGCTGATCTCAGGGCAAAGTGCCCAACAAGACGGACGTCTATGACATCAAGACGCAAGTAGCTCTGCTTGTTTACTTGTTTATGTAACTGTAATACGATCAGTGTCAATGTCTCGGTGGTCGACAGCCCGTACAAGATTGCCACTAGCGGCGCAGAGTACGATGCAGCTGCACCAAAGGACAGCCGTCTGCCGGCCCTGCCTATTGACCCGTCTGGTAACTATCTTGATATACAAGATTAATGTGTATCTGATGCATGCATGTAGTGGACAAGTGGTTCTTTGTCTCAGCAAACCTGTAAGCATGCATGGGAACATTGCGCAGCACACCACGCAATATATCAACAAACAGAGCATTGCGAATAATGGTCTTCATTTTGTGTGCATTGAGTGTGATATTATGCCGTGGCCGATACTGCCACCTTTGACCGCTTCTCGTCGCTCTTGGTGGCGGCGGCGGCGCGGACATTCTCGGGACGCAGCGAGCGCACTGTGCGGCCGGCACGCCAGATCTCCGACTCCCGCAGCTCCTTCAACTCCACTTCCAGCTCCTCGCGGTAGGTGGGTGTGCCGCAGCACTTTAGAGTTCGTCGTGCCTCGTCGCCGCACTTGACAGCGGCATACAGCTCCTCAAACACCGGCTTGCTGGCCTTGTAGAACTTGGGCCACCAGTCCAGTGCGCCACGTTGTGCAGTGGTGCTGCAGTTGGCGTACCTGTAAGAATATGTGTGAGTAAGAGATGACAAAGTTCAACAGATGGGGCGACACGCACATCCAGTCCATGCCGTGAGCGCCAATGAGCGGGTAGAGCGACTGAGTGGCCTCTTCCACCGTCTCGTTGAACGCCTCCGATGGCGTGTGGCCTAGTTCATCGTATTAGAAGCTGTAGTACTTGAGAGTATTTATAACTTGCCATTGGCGCGCAACACTTCATACTGCGCCTGGAACAGGCCCTGAATGGCGCCCATGAGGACACCACGTTCGCCGGTCAAATCGCTAACCACCTCCTTCTCGAACGTGGTGTCGTACAAATATCCACTGCCGATTGCCACGCCCATACCGATTGCCTTCTCTTTGGCGTGGCCAGAACAGTCTTGAAACACCGCCACGGAGCTGTTGATGCCGCGTCCATCCAGGAACAACGATCGCACCGTGGTCCCGGATCCTTTCGGCGCTGCCATAATCACATCAACGTCCTAGACGTTCAGGTTTTAAAGAACCATAAATGACACAGTCCACTCCCACCTTTGGCGGGACCACACCGGTGATATCATGAAACACAATGGAGAAGCCGTGGCTGAAGTAGAGCGTCTTTCCCTTGGTCAGATACTTTTTCACCACGGGCCAGCTGTCCTTCTGGCCGGCGTCCGACAGCAAGTTCATGATGGTTGTGCCGCGTTCCAGTGCCTTCTCCATCGGCACCAAGTTCTTGCCGGGCACCCAGCCGTCTTGCAGCGCCTATTAAATTGCAGAACGTAGATATATATTTCAGTATAAAACACCACACACACCTTTTTCCAGGACGGACCGTTCTCACGCAGGCCCACCACCACCGACAGACCATTGTCCTTCATGTTGAGTGCCTGTGCACGGCCCTGAGTGCCATAGCCAATGACGGCAAAGACCTGGTCGGCAAACATGCTGTGCAGACGTTCGGGCGGATAGTCGCCACGCTCATACACCACTTCACGCGATCCCGCAAAGTCCAATGTCTTCATGCCGCGCGCCTATGTGTATACAAAGGGCACAGATGAGCATATGCCTTGTTGGGCATATGTGCATACCTGCTGAACGTGCAGGGCGCCCACTCCAAGGGACTTTAGACCAGTGGCATTAAAGGGAGATCGAGTGCAATAGGATGCAGCAGCAAGCCACGAGGAGGCAGTTCTACCGCCGGCCACGTATGCACGACTGCCCCACAGTGCAGACATCATTTGGTGTTGCTGGTGCTGTTTAACGACGCGGTTGATCGATGATCGCCACGTGTGACTGTGACTGTGCACCGCGTGTCTGACACGTAATCAATTGTGCCGTTCAGGTTGGTCAATAACTCGTATTTATTCTATGTAATAACCACCAGACACGATTACAGTACAGGCAATGGCAAGATGATGGCCCTGGCGAATATAATGCGCCATGGCAGTTATTGCTTTTAAACGGCATGAAGCTAATCGATGGTGACGCAGATAATTACGTCTCCACAGTGTGAAAACCTTGAACGATGTTATCATATTCTAAACTTTATAATTACTCAAAAGCACTCAAGTGGAAATGTCTGGCGGAGATGTGCTTGAAAGCTTCGTTTCAACTGATTTGCAGATATGCTTGATAGCGACCTTGACGACTAGACCTCATGACTTCATTTCTCTGTGCATAAGGCCAGACTAGTATAACAAGGCATTGTGAAAAGTGGTGCATACAGTGCTCACATGCCACCAGATATATTTCTGTAACTCAGTCAGAGCAGTTGATGACTGCCAAATAGACACGGCATCAAACCGAAACCCAAACCGACACCGGCAGAGGCGCCGGTTTCACATTGAAAATTGAAAGAGGCGTCGCCATCGGAACGCCTTTAAATTACCGCGAACTTTCAACCCGCCCACGTTCGCCTCTTCCTTCTGTGTCTCTCACTCCACACACGCACACCCACACATACACCTATACAGAATGGTGCGTGGCGCTCGCAAACATAGTGCATACATACATGCGTGAACACCCTGCTAACCGCGCTGAATGCAGTCTAGCGGAGTCGCCGTCGATGACCGATGCCTGGAGGTCTACCAGGACCTGAAGCTGAAGAAGAAGTTCAAGTTCATCATCTACAAGCTGAATGCCGACAACTCGAGCGTCGTGCTGGAGAAATCCGTCGAGAGTGGCAGCTACGACGACTTTGTCGCCAGTCTGCCCGCCGGAGAGTGCCGCTACGCCATCTTTGACTTTGAGTACGAGAAGCCGGGCGAGGGCCAGCGCAACAAGATCTGCTTCTTTGCCTGGTATGTGTGTGGTGGAGTGTCGTTGTCTCTTATTCAGTCGATCTTCTGATTATATCTTATCTGCATATACACTACTTCATTATTCCATCTTGCATATGTACTCATACGTGCAGGGCACCCGACACCGCCAAGATCAAGGCCAAGATGCTGTACGCCAGCAGCAAGGACGCTCTGCGCAAGAAACTGGTCGGCATCGCCACCGAAATCCAGGCCACCGATCTTTCCGAGGTTGCCTACGACGTTGTCCTGGACAAGGTCAGCAAGCAGGTCAGTAACTCGGGATGATATTTACGTATAATCGAGTACTTATATATAAATACTCTGTGCATGCAGGGATGAATAGTTGTGGTCTTGTGGTGGCACGCATCCTGGGGCATTATCAACCGTTGCCTTGCTCAACACCAGCAATAAAATAACAACACCATTCACTTTATGTAATACATGGTCTTCTTATATTCAGTTTGCCGTGTGTTTAAATACATAGACGGGTGTGGAAGAGTGCCTTTGTGGATATTAATTCGATAATCCCGGAGTATTCAGTTGATCACAATGCCACGGCCATCAACGGAAATCGCCGCCAAGTGAGTGGCGATGTGCGCGCCCTTGTGCGTGCATGTAGTTCTCCATGGCCACTCACACTCTGCGTAAAGGTACCGCCACTTTAGCGCCAGCAGGCAACGCGCCCTGCCCAGCACACAGTGCCAGAAATGCCTGCAAATGGGCCACTGGACCTACGAGTGTAAGTGTGCTTGTGTTGTGCACACGGTGCCAACGTGTACGCGCACCACCTTACTCACATCTATGCAGGCACCGGCGCCCCAGTGTACGTGTACTGTCTGCTCATATCCAAGCACATGTTCTTGGCACCAACATGCGCCCCGTAGATACAAGTCACGTCTGACGCGCACCCAGCTGCTTCAACGGGGCATACGCGCCGTGACAACGGTGACCGGCGACACGGACACTGCCGCGGTGCAAGGAGATCCCAGTGCAACGGCAGCTGTGGCCACTCTGCCCATGACAGGTAATCGCACACTCATGTATATACTGGTGCTCATTAGCGCCATTGCAGCGAAGGCCTGGCTGATTCCATTCTACGCGCCAAGGCCGCAGAGAGAAGGCAGAGGTACTCTCTTGCATATGCATCAATGCCGGCTTAAGTGATGGGCGTGTGTAGACGCCCATCTGTGTCGTCATCGGATTCTGTTTTATCTTCGTCTGCTTCATCAGTGTCGACGCGATCCTCGTCGACAAGATCGTCGTCAGTGTCCACGGGGAGCAGCCACCACAGCCACCGACACCAACATCGTGGTGGTGACAGTCATGACGGTCGTCGTCGTCGTCGTCGTCGTGGAAGCGTGACCAGACAGAAGCGCAGCAGTAGCCGCAGTCGTAGCCGCAGTCCGGCACCGTCTCGGCATTCCGGTCGTCGCCGGTCTCGGTCTCGCAGCAGCCGTCGTCGACTGTGACATTTCTAATATGGAATGGAATGATTTCTGGCATCTACACATTATGATCAGCCTCGTTACGGAGAGCCACCGGGGACATGTATCTAATTCAAATACCAGTGTCCAGCTCCACGCCAAGCTAGCTGCCTGAGTCAGCAATGTAAAGTCTGGAAGAGGAGCAATGCGAAATCTAGACTAAGATCGACGTCATGGTCGGCCAGCAATTTATTGATTTTTTGTTCGGCCATGTACCGTTTCAAAAAGTTCAGATATTGAGATTTCACTTGAATTCATACCGCGTCATGTGCGCGCGGTAAGGGACTTGCCGACTTTCCGTCAAAAATGTACCGCTGTATCAAATACAAGCAGTAGGATTTCAGTGGGCCATCGGGCATGTCGTTGACGAATATAGTGAGAGAATCAAATTTGTTTGCCATAGCCATTTCTCGAATAACCCACTTCAAAACTGTTATACTGCTGCTTTTGTGTGCTTGTACCAGCACATCATTCCCCATTGGAACGCCCAACGTGCTAAGCCATTGCAGATTGTCCAAATTTCGCGCCAGTGCACACTTTGACATGGCTTGTGTTATCTCCTGTTGCCTAGTTAGATCGTCAACCTGTGAAAGGATTGCTTTATGAATCCATTGCAGAGTTTCCAGCGAGCTTCCAGCTGCAATGTCACTAAAGCTTAGGCCCAGCGTGCTAAACTCAATTCCCATGTCACGTTGAAGCCACTGAAGGAATCCAAGGTCCCCTGGACTGCTGAATGGGACGGCCGAAGCAAGAACTTGGGCAATATCCGCGTTTGTAGCATCATCAATACGCTTAACGTAATCGATTTGCAATTTGGCCAACTCGAAATTGCGAGCTTTAAGCGAGGGTAATAGTGCCAGAACATTGCATTGACAGCCAAGTCCAACCAAATAGTTGAACATCTCTACGCTTACTGAGTTGCTTACTGCCTCGTTGCATTCTGTAGTGAAATCGGGTCTGTTTTTCACTCTTTCCACTATCCATTTCATTGCTTGCATATTGTTCCCCATGGACGCGTGATATAGAGTAGTGGTTGGTACCGCCGCACCTCGAATTTCCAGCCATTTTAACGCATCTCCATCGCCAAGCTCAGCGGCCACAAGAACGGCACTTTTCATTTCATCGAAAAACTGTTCAGCACTTGCACCCTGCTTAATGATTTCAAGAGCAGCTTCCTTAATCTCCAAATTTCTTGACTTGATAGATTCGGCAAGCAAACCTGGAATGTATGACTGCTTTTCGTGCCAACTCCACACATAATTCATGTCTTCAGCATCACCATTGGCGGCGGCATAACGAACGGCCGATGACAATGACGCTTCGTATGTATCATCATTTAGCAGTCGCAGTCTTGAAATGATAAATTCAAACACTAGCCCATTTTTCATTTGAGTCGCCATAATTAACGCCATACGGAGCATATTTATCGTGTGATCCTCTGAATACCCTTGCATAAGATTCTCAAGAGTCCACTTGAGCATCGACGAGTTTTCATTTGCAGCAGCACTAATTACTGCACCATCTATCACTTTGCAGCTGCGGCTGAATAAAAGCATTGCAGTGGATATGTGACGATGGAATAATGCGGCAGATAAAGCATTTTCCGAAAAAATGAACTCATCGAATGGTAGCATTGTCTTTTTCTCCACAATAGCTCCGCGGTCAATAAGAAATGATACCACGTCATTTCGTCCTGCCATAGCTGCCAGCATTAAAGCTGAGACGCCGCTCTCGGTAAGGTCATAGTTTACATCCGAGCCGCGAGATATCAACAATTGCATCACGGGGATTATCACCGTGGCATCAAGCACTTGATCGAAACGTTCGATTTGAGTGGAACTGATCCCTAGTGAATTTAAAGTTTTAAATTCGGCATCCAGTTTCAACATCAAGCGACATGCGTAAAATACCGCTGCCTCACTGCCAAATATGGATTCCAATGCATTGACCTGCGCCAGAAGGCTACTGCTAAATGCACTTGATGTGTCCATGGCGGACTGCAAGTCGCTGGGTGGCAACCATTCGGCAGCGCGCTCAAACTGGAAGACGTCAATTAAAGACAAGTCATATGAGCTTAAGGCTAATTACTTACCAGTCCTCCGCTGGCAACACGATCCCATTTGTTCCTCGCTATAGTCTCAGCCACTGTCAGTGTCTGCGCCAACGCTGACGACAATGACACTGTTATTAGCAGTAGGTTGCATTTCATGGCTAGTACCAGTTGCGAAAAGTTGCGCGCTTCACTGCTCGAAAATCAGCTCATGAATTTTTCACGCCGATCGTATCGGCGCCGATGATTGGGCGATGGGCCACGCGATTTCCAGTGTCAATCTATGCCCTAATTCGTAAAGAACCTTTTCCAGAAGATGACTGTGCAGTCGCAATATATGTATTTACGCGTTGACAGATACACACATGCACCGTCAGCAGAGCTCTGCACAGCCTGGGTGGTGATCATGTCTATTGTGTGATTATACAACATACAAAATTTAATGTGCCCAGTTACCGCTGCAACAGGTACTCCGATCGTTGTTTGAGCACATCAGATACGATACGGTATGTGTGTCGAACACGGCGGGCATTATGTAGCAACTGGCACATCTGGCTTGCGAGTCGTTTAGATCCGTAGTGGCGACGCTCGGCATCGATGTTGAGTTTAACATGCTGCTTTTATGCAATTTTAGTGCCAATCGCCACTGACTTGGTGATAGGTATTTATACATTGCCACCTCATACTCATACATATACATAATAAGCGATGGTGTCTATTCCAAATTTGATCTTTTTCGCTTTTTACTGATGCTTGACTCATTGCTTCGCAGGAGCATTTGTTGCAGTACGTTCCTTACCTCGTTTGCTGATGATCTCCTGCAACAAACATTTCAACGGCTTCAGTATTCCCAGTTGAGAAGCACAAGCTAGCCACCAGACGCATAGCGTCCAAGTCATTCATCAGGGATGCAAGTGCCAGAAACTGAGTAGGGTCATGCTCTGCCAGTGATTTACCGAGTCTGAAGCCTGTAATGTACCGTTTTACTGCATTTAAATACTCTGATTTGACCGCATCATCGAGCCATGATTCGACCACATTTTCCTGCTCTAATTCGACCTCATTCTCGCGCTCTGAATTGACCTCCTTCTTGAGCATCGTCTTGATGAAATCGACAACAACGCGTATTTTGTAGTCCGTCAGCAATATGAGAGTGACAAATTTTAGAATTGTTAAACTTTTACTGCCACGCGCACTGGTCAGTAACTCGGGCTCAATCGGAACTTTTAAAGTGCTGAGCCATTGCAGGTTCTTGAGGTTTCGTGCCAACGCACACTGCGACATTGCTTGCGTGATCATCGGAATCCGAGTTTCATCATTAACGTTTGAAAGACTGGTCTCATACAGCCATCGCACGGTTGCAAGCGAGCTTCCGGCGGCAATTGAGCTAAATTGCGCAACGCTCATCTCAATTCCGTTGTCATCGCGAAGCCACTGAAGAAATCCAAGGTCCACTGGATTGCTCAATGGAACGTTTTGGATAATATAATCGTTAATGATTTCGTTGTGGTTATCTCCTGCTGCTTGAAGCAACATTGGTATCTGACGTTTTGCCGTATTGAAATATTTCAACGCTACGGGACAACGAGACAGCGTTCCGGCAATGTATTGTGTAATCGGTGTTTTGTCGCACTTTTTCGTGTATCCATTCCATTACTGCCAAACTGTTGCCGATCGATGCGTGCTGCAGAGCAATTGTGGGAACAGCTGCATCCTGATTTTCCAACCAATTTAATGCTTCCATATTGCCATTTTCTGCCGCCACCAGTATTGCACGACTGTACTCAGAGGCGAGCTGAGAATCACTTGCGTAGAGCTTGAGGATTTGATCAGCAGCTTTGACGGTTTCCAAACTGCCCGACTTGATGGAATCGGCAAGCAAGTGTGGGCTCCATGATTGTTGCTGTTTGAGATCCCACGCTCTCTGCATGCCATCAGTAAACCCAGCCCGTGCAGCAGAGCGTGCTGCCAACTCGAATTTTGTTTCGCTTGTCGCACGATCAAGCCCTTTGTATAGAGCCAGTATGAAATCGAAGACCGGACTATTTTTGGATATCGACGCAATTATTAGTGAAATGTAAATAACCTTTGCCACATCATCATCTGAGGAGTTTTTAAGAAACTCCTCAAAAGCCCATTTAAATATTGCCAAGTCTTGTCGCGCAGAAGCTATTACTGTCATGCCAGTCACAGGAGAGTGAAGACTAAACAATACGTCTACAGTTGAAAAGTATCCATTAGCGACAGCGGCAGATAAAGCATTTGCAAAAACAGGGAAATCCCTCAATGCTGGTTGCTGCTCAATTTTTCTTTCCACCATTGCCCCGTGATCAATCAACGAGGAAATCACGTCATTTTGTCCCGCACTGGCAGCGAGCATCAGTGCATCCATGCCGCTCGCAGTCGCGTCATAGTTGACATCGGATCCGCGGGAGACCAGTACATTGATGACCGTAATGAGCCACTCTGGATGGACCACTCGGTCAAGACGCGATTTCACCCCAGCAGATAGATCCAGTGGTTCTTTGGACTGCACTCTGGCATCCAGTGTCAACATCAGACGACACGCGTAAAAGATGGCCGCCTCACTGCCAAACACAGACTCCAATGCGTGAACCTGAGTCAACAGCGCGCTGCTAAATTCTTTCGATGTCATCATGCCAGAGTACACATCGTCGGGTGCAAGAATTCCGCAACGCGCGTCCACTGCAGTTCGTCAAATAATCATTCGGCGTGAAAACACAAGGCGACTTACGGTTGCTCTGATGGATGCTGGCTGCGATGGCAGCACAGATGGCGGCGGAAATGGTGCCAATGGTTGTGCCAAAGTGGTTGCAAGCAACGCGAATACCACCAGAAGCATGGCGATGAAGTTTGAGCACGAAAGATGAAAGGGGCATTCAAGCTGCAGCGGAACGCGCACCCATAACGGAATCGGCGCCGATGATTGGACGATAGCATCACGATCTTCCATCACTGCATAGCAAATGGCGAAGCTATAATACAACCTGTAAACTAGCCAGCCAAAACGTTTTGTGGAATTGGAAGTGGCACGTGTGCTCCATAATTTATCATAAATAGCTGTTGTTGTAATTCCATCAGCCACACACATAATATTACTTTTCAAAAAATAACACTTTGATAATTTTAGTGCGATATAGTATTATGATGCATTGGACCAGCTCCTATAGTATTTATGCAGATGCTGAGTTTTGTCAGATTGTCAGGAGGTGAGCGCGGTGTGAATGCTTACTGTGTCGGTAAAGATATATATATATATATATATATATATATATTTCGCAACGTCGGAGAAATTGCGGACTACATATCCGCATTGCTTGAATGTAGTCTGTAGCTCTGTGACCGTTAGGCGTCGAGTTGGTATCAATACTGCTGCGGCATGCAGTTTAGTTTGTCACTTGAAAATTCCGGTGCTGCGCCACACTGATTGTTAAGGCATTGATAAGAACGCGCGCCACACTTTCCCAGAGAAGGAAGCGAAAATGTCCACAATTTCGGGAGTAGAGGCAGTAGCGCTGCCCGGCGAGTGCGGCGATACCACGGATAATCCACACACCAATGCCGCGCACCATCGCGATGAGATCGACGTGGACGCGGGGGAAACGGCGCCACTGCTCCCATTTGCGCCTGGCGACAGGGCCGATAGCGCGACATGGCGTCACGGGTCACGACAAACACGGATACAGATGCGAGAGACAGATGCGGTGCCAGATGCGGTGGTGGCCGTGGCGACATCTGCCCCGATTGATATCGCGGTGACGCGGCTGAGTCTGGCCGTGAACCCGCCCGGCCAGTGCTGTGTGACTGGTGGCAAGGTGAAGCTGCCCGACCAAGCACCGCCACCCGCGGCCAAGAGCATATTCTCCAATGTCACGGCACAGTTCCCCGCCGGAAAACTGTGCGCCATCATGGGCGGCAGTGGCAGTGGCAAGGTGGGCACATATCGTTTGCAGGTGTGTGTGCGCAGCTAACAGAGACACTGTAGACATCGCTGCTGGAGGTGGTGCTGGGCCGCGTGACCGGCAGCAGCAAGGCCGACGGAAACACACCGCTGCGCCTGACCGGCTCTGTGCTGTACGCCGGCCAGCCGCTGAATGACAAGATGCGGCGCCGGCTGGGCTACGTGCCGCAGAATGATTTGTTGCTGCCCTATCTGACCGTGCGGGAGACGCTGCGATTCGCGGCCGATCTGCGGCTGGGTCTGCCCGGCACTAGCGATAGTAATGGCGGTATTAACGGCTCCACCGTGGAGGATCGGGATGCGCTTGTCACGGCAACTATGCGCGAGCTGGGACTGCTGCACGTTGCCGACACCATTATCGGCGATGACCTGCAGCGCGGCATATCAGGCGGCGAGAAGCGGCGTGTCAGTGTGGGCGTGCAGCTGGTCGCGCAGCCCGATGCTCTTTTCCTGGATGGTGTGTATTGTATATATATATCTATACGATACAAGCATATGTGTAAGTAGTTTTAGCGTTCTTCTACTGACACAACTCTATTGTAGAACCCACGACGGGACTGGACGCATCAACGGCGCACAGCTTGGTGGAAACGCTGGCGGGCATTGCGCACCGTCTGGGCAAGACAGTCATAATGTCGATACATCAGCCGCGCGCCGACATCTTCCACGTCATTGACCAGGTGCTGCTGTTGTCACACGGCCAGCTGGTGTACACCGGGCCCACCGCTGCTGTGTATGACTACTTTGCCGCGCTGGGCCACCGCTGCCCCGAGCATGTCAACATTGCCGACTACATTATCGACATATCGTCGGTGGATTTGCGGGATGCAGATGCCGAGATGGAGTCGCGTGCTCGATTGCAGTCGCTATGCTCGCAGTGGAGTGACAAGGTGGCATCAGAGGAGAAGGAACTAGCTGCCAGTGGCGGTGCACAAAATGATGTGAAATCGAGTGGTCTGACAGATGACAACAAGTTAAATAAGGAGGCCAGCATGGTCAACGAGCAGACCGCTGCAAACCAGTCAACTTCATTTCTGTGGTCGACGTGGACGTTGATCAAGCGCAATGGCGTCAATTTGATGCGCGACCGGCTGTACACTTGGGGCTTCCTGGCACAGTGCGTGCTGCTGGCCACGGTTATCGGCTACTTGTTCTTCCAGTTGCCAGAGACGCCTTCTGGTCTGCGTTCGCGTGCCGGTGCCTCCTACGGTCCGTCCCTGTGTGTGTGTGCGCTCCTAACTGTTGTACATAATTACATTAACATCTTGGCAGTTGTTATTGGCCTGCAGCCGTACCTGCTGCTCATACTGAATGTTTACCGGCTGTGCGAAGAGTTCCGCATCTTTGACCGCGAGCGCCGGGATGGAATGTACACGGCCGCGGCATATGTGACTGGACACTTCCTGGCACACGTGGTGCCGCTGTCTGCCGTCTACACCGTCTACAGCACCATCACCTACCTGATGTTTGGATTCCGGCTGGACGCTTACGGTCTGTACTACTTTCGCTTCCTGGCCATCAACCTGCTGCACTACTGGGCGGGTGTGGCGATGGCGTGGCTCTGCGTGTCCATCAACCGGCAGTTCGCCGTGGCCTCGCTGATTGCCAACAGCGCCACCAGTTTCTTGACGCTGTGCGCTGGCTTCTTCATCAACATTGCCTCGCTGCCGTCGTATATGGCATGGATTCCCTACGTGAGCACGTACTGGTACAGCTACCGGGCCATTCTGTCGGGGGAATTGACGGACCGCGTGTTTGCCTGTCCGCACGGCGAGCCGGGCGATGTGGTGTGCGCGGCATACAGCGGCAATGCATTCCTGGCCACGCAGGGCACGGCGCCCGATGATTTCGTGGCGCCTGCCTCGTGGATTATGCTGATTTGGTGCGTGCTGGGCGCCACGACTCTGACTGTGATGACGGTGTGGGAGCCGGCGGTGGGCGCCACCTATTCGTCTCGCCAGTTTGGCCGAAGTGGAAAATCGCGGCGTGGAAAAGTGGCCGCCACTGCTGTTGGTGCCAGTGACGGTGCGGAGAGTGTTACTGTCGGCACGGCTCCTGTGGCACGCATCGATGGTGACAGCCAGCTGCCAGCAGATACTCTGTCAGATACTGTGTCATCCCCGTGCGCCGAGTTTGGCATCGTTGCCGACAATGTCTCGGTGACATTGACGCGGCAGTCGGTTTTCGCGCGGCTACTCTGCCGTGGCTCTGACCCGGACCGCCGACTGCTGCTGAATGGCGTCAGTGCCGAATTCAAGCCCGGCCAGGTCGGCGTGATCCTGGGCAGCTCCGGCGCCGGCAAGGTGTGTCATTAGTGTCTCCGTGTGACTCATCTAATCTACTCAGAGCACCTTCTTGAATGCGATTGCCGGCCGCCTGGCGCAGACCATGGATGGCAAATGCCGGCAGACTGGGGGCAAGCTGTTGGCGCTGCGGGATGGCGACCAGCCGGCCACCATGCAAATGGACACGGAAATGTCACGCAGGGCGACAATCGCCTCCTGCCCTCTCTCACACGTATGTCCTCTGTTTGTGTATGTATGTATCTGTATGTAACCACATTACAGTGCGCGAGACAATGTACTATGCGGCCCGGCTGCGGCTTCCAGCCACTATGACCAGACAGCAGATGGAAGCACGCGCCGAGGATATCATCACCCGGCTGGGACTGCGCGAGTGTGCCGACAAACTGGTGGGCGATGAGAATATCCGCGGCATCAGCGGCGGCGAGAAGCGGCGTCTATCGATCGGTGTGCAGTTGCTGCAGAATCCCAGCATTCTCCTTCTGGATGGCATGTCATATGACTATATGTATACATATATATCTCACATTGTATCGCAGAGCCCACATCGGGCCTGGACGCATTCTCGGCGCACGGTGTTATGCAGATGCTGAGTGATCTGGCGCGCGGCAAGCTGTACGGGGGAACGCGGCGCTGCACCGTCATCTGCACCATTCATCAGCCGCGGTCCGACATCTACGAACTGTTTGACACGGTGCTGCTGCTGGCCCGTGGCGGTCACGCCGTGTTCAGCGGCCCGCGCTCGCAAATGATCTCCTACTTGGAACAGTTTGGCGAGCAGTGCCGGGCGCTGGTATGTGTGCCATGTATTGCTTCGTGACTCTAATAATTGGATTCCAGACAAATCCCGCCGATTTTGCACTGGATGTGTCGACGGTGGATTCGCGGTCCGACCAGAAGCAACGGGATGGCGAGCAGCGTGTGCAGCGCCTCATTCAGGCATTCACGGCACCTGCAGACTGTGCCACCGCCGCTGCTCTAACACCGATTGTGGCACCAAAGTCCAACAAGTGTTCACTGCAGGCTGCGCGGGACGGTTCCGGCCGCTTTGTCCTGCTGCCCGGGCTGCGGGTGATGGTGTCGCGGAGTTATCGCAATCTGTTCCGGCAGCCGCCACTCGTCATCTCACGCGTGGCCCAGGTGAGATTATCATGCAATATTATCCAACATATATATATATATATATTTATTGACACGGCAGATCGTGGCATATGGCGTGATACTGATGCTGCACTTTGCACGGCTGGACAACCGGCTGGAGAGCGTGCAGACGCGGTTCGGTGTCATCCAGGAGCACCTGGCGCTGGTGTTTGTCGGCCTGCTGAACAATCTGGCCGTCTACCCGCAGTCGCGCAACAACTTTTACATGGAGCACGAGGAAGGCAAGTGTGATAGTTGATTGTTTGCTATACTAAACTATCTGTATGACATTACACACTCATACATCGATTATAGGTGTGGCATCCATTGGAACGTTTGCGTGGACATATCTGCTGAATGAGATCCCGTTCGAGGTTGTGTCGGCGGTGCTGTTTGTGCTGGTGACGGACTGGCTGGGCGGACTGCAGATGAGCGGCTCCATATTCCTCACCAACAGTCTGGCGTGCTTCGCGCTGGTCAATGTGGGCGAGTCTATTGGCATTGTGTTTTGCACGTTCTTTGCCCACGTCGGCATCGCCGTCTCGTTCACCAATGTGGCCCTGTCGCTGATGGGCATGATGTCGGGCATCGTGTCGCTTGATATGCCGGCACTGTTCCGGGTGCTGACGCGGTTGACGCCGTCGTGGTACGTGGCGCAGCTGATGGTGGAACAAGAGTTTCTGTCCACGCCGATGCGGTTCACGTGCACCGTGGACCAGCTGGTGCAGTCCCCGGTCACCGGGGTGTTGGTGTGTCCCATTGCAACGGGGGAGGACGCCGTGCGGGCGTACGGCTTCGACGACAGTCTGCTGCATTCGACCAACCTGGCCTACATGCTGGGACTGGCCGTGGCCTATCGCCTCGTCTCCTACCTGATTATGCTGTGGCGGTTGCGGCGTCGCTCTTGATCATCTGTCATGAATATATATAGAATGCAGTCATACACATTCACATATAATTTCACACATTCCCTTTGCCACTTTATTGACGGTGCTCCACCCAGGCGTGCCGTGCATCGTCCCACTCCACGTCAAACAGTGTGTGCATGAAGCGGGTGAAGAAGGCGGCATTGTCCACGCGCATCACCACGTCGATGGCGGGCGGCGGCGGGATGAGACAGTCGGGTCTTGATGATCGTCATCGCACTTGAGGCGCCACCGCCGCCCATCCACCACACAGGCGCCACGTGTCAGCGCGCCGATGGTGGTCTCCACGCGCACCGGCACCGTTATTGTCTTTAGCACGATCGCCGGGTCCAGCATCACGCCCATGCACAGCGGGTCGTGCATGCCGAGCGAGGTGTGCCACGCAATCCTCGACTCGGCCGTGCGCTCGCTCTCAATAATCTATATGATTATACATATAGTATGTACATAAAAGTATAATATGCACGTACATCGACCAGGCGCGGCGGAGTCATGCGGTCATTCTCCACGCGGACCTCGGTGGCCAGATCGTGTGCCGTGGGGTGCGCCACACCGTCATCCGTGAGCGGCGGCGCCCCGGCATACTCGCGCTCATCCATAAACTCCCAGATTTGCTGGATGAAACCGGCCACGAATGCGGGCAGCGGCGAGTGTTGCGCAATGGGCAGCACATTGTGGTGGTAGGCGGCGTAGCGCAGACGACAGTTCTCCGTGACATCCAGCGGCACCAGCGTGACGGGCAGTCCCGCCGACAACACCGCATCGGCCGCCATCGGGTCGGCGTAGAAGTTGAACTCGGCCGACGGTGTGATGTTGCCGCCCGGCGTGGGGTGGTGCAGACAGCCGCCCATTATGTAGACGCGGTCCAGCCGGGTGGCCAGCAAGTGTTCCGTGTCCCGCTCCAGTGCCAGCGCCAAATTGGTGAGCGGTCCCAGCATGACCAGGGTTATTGTACGTGGTGGCGCCTCCCTGACCTGTCGCAGCAGTTCGTCGGAGGCATCCTTGCACTCGGACTGCACGTACATGTCGCAGTCTGTGCGGCATGTTGTAGTTATACAGTGTTTATATATACATATATCTGCTATTACCGTTAATAACCATCTCCGCGGGCAGCTTGAAGGCGCCCAGAATGCGTGCCACATCCACATCGGTCATTCCGCCCAGGCCATTGGCGCCGTGAGCGTACTCGGCATTGTCGGCCCTGGCATTGTTGGACTTGTCACGCATCACATGCAGCGGCTGCGCGGCGCCCATTGCCACCACGGGCCGTGCCAGCATGGCTACCCATATGAGTGTATTTATAGAGCAGCAGCACATATGGACATACACTTGTCGCCGCGGAGACGGTGGTGGTGGTGCATCACGCGCAGACAGTTGAACAGGTTCTGCGTGGCATTGTGGAGCGATGTGTTCCCGTTCACGGTGAGGATGGCGCGCACGTCCACCTCCCCGCTCAGCATGGCGTACAGTATGGCCAGCCTGCGTGGAGTGGGTGAGCATGTTTGCCGGTGTGGAGCCGCCACTATCACCTCCACTCACACATCGTCCACGCCGGGATCAGTGTCAATGATGACGGCGCGGGCCATGTCACTGTCAGACGGTGGCTATAATGTGAAGTGATGTACTATATGTGTATGTGTGACATGTGTAATAGCTGATGTACTATGCGTACAGGCTGCGTACATTATCAGCGAGGCTTTATCGTGTGTGCAGTGCTGAACCAACCACCAGCCACCAAGCCAACTGAGAGCCGGCACAATGCACTTCGATGAGGCAGAATAGAAAGCAGACAATTTCTGAAACCGTGCGTGTGTCTGTCTGTGCGCATGTCACCATCAGCTAAGGTTGATGCATTGTTAAGAATTGCACACCGTTCATATGCAGTACGGCAGCAAGAAGAGTACCTGAGCACTGTGCAGTATTATAGAGATTATTTTAGTAGGTTAGCTGAAATACAAGATGCAGAGCCACCAAACGATCAAACTATGACCGAGACAATAGGGACTTGACTATCATCAGGGAGCGAGTCTTCAATGGGCATCACTGGAGGCAGGTTTTCGATGATATAACATTTGAAGGGGGGGATAATATGTGAATTGACAACGACGACACATACACAAAATACCAGTCGTATAAGCGATAGTAGTGAGTTTATTGTACGGCTTCGACACTTGGCGCAGCATACAGTCGACACAATACTTCGATCGACTGCAACGCGGCCATTTACACGCGCGACGGGTACAACATCTAGGTGAGTAATGTTAATAATGTAAAAGGTATATATATATATATATATATATATATAGACAGGCTACATGTGACATGGGATAGTATAAATTGCCCCATGTACGCACCACTCGGACTGACGCGCCCATCGTTCGCGCGGGCAGGCTGTGACGGAAACGGGCGCGCACCACACCGCTGTTGCCGTGCGGGCGCGAGATACGGCCCCAGATGACGCGGATCTTGCTGCCGTCGATTTCTCGCTTGGCGCGGTACACGTACGCCACGCGCTTGCCCAGGTAAAAATCGGTATCTTGTTGAATGTCAGTGTGTGCAGTTCCGGCCAGGTATGCAACACTCTAGAGTATGTACCTTCACGGGACTTGACGCCCTCAATCTCCAGCAGGGAGACGTTGACCTGCTGGTTGCACTTGGAGCGCTTGTAGCCCAGCACCTTGCCCTTGGAGTAGAGACTGCAGTGAGGATAATTGTGAGTGTACGGCATATGTACACGTCACGCAGTATAAGTACCGGACTGGCTGTGACATGGCGGTTGTGGGGTGATGTAGAGAGCGGATGGATGGTGGGGTCAGTGGTAGCAGTGCTGGATGGTTGCTGGCTGATCAGTCAGCCAATCAGCGTCGATGTAGCATTTCGCTCTTTTAATGCACTGCACTTGGGCTGCACTTAAGCAGATACCATCAATTCAGTGGCGCTTCAACCAAATGAACATTTGCGTACTATTGCATTGATATCAGCAGCTACGTTTACTCGGTGAAATGAGGGCCAACTCCTCCGTGTCCTTGTGTATGTCAAGTGACAATATTCACTTACAGCTCCAAGCTACTGGCCTTCTGTGACAAGGTCTGGTGAACCAGTTAATCAGATCAAATCAAAGCCTGGTTGTGTTGTGGCCAAGAAGCGGATTTTGATGCCGTCAAGTCAAGATGTATCGTGACCAATGCGCGCTGGCTGATTGAAATGTCGATCGCCCAATTACAATGGCCGCTGATACAATCGCACCAATAATTGGCGTGGATTCAATCGGCGGCTCGATCACTGATCGCAATCATTCGAGTACTTAAAGTAGCTGTTTTGTCATCTTCCTCCAAGTGCAATTATGCTCTTAACTTCTTTGGCAGCATTAATCACGGCGCTGTTGCCTATTGTCGCGCTTGCTGATGGTAACAACGGCGCGTAAACTTGTTTTGCTGCGAAATGATAATCGTGCCTAGAATATGAATGGAGGTTTGTCGGTACCTTCATGAATGCCCGCAACGAGGCTGAGGGCGAAATGATGATATATTCGCTCGCTCGATTGAATTTTGATATTATTCCAGGACAACGTGCAGGGGAAAATACGTATACTTTACGCAAAATTCAGCCTGACGAGGAAGATAAAAGAATGAGACGTTCGGTGGCACCAATGGAGGTGTTATCCTGGGAAGAAAGTTTTTCGAGTTCCCCCTATGCGTACAAGGTGCGCTTCATGATGGGATACACGAAGAAATTCAGCCTTCGTCTCTACAAACTTTTGCCATCAGGGGGCGAGCAAAGAATCACTGAATCACCGACGTATGAACGAGGTCTGTATTCTGTAATGATCAGTTCCATATTGATAAATTTTTATAGTTGACAATGGTGACTCTAGTACTCCCGAATGGAAAGATTTGTCAGCGGTTGACGACAACTTACCACCGTCATATCATTCAATAATGGCATCTCGAAATGCCGCAAGTGACTTTTCTTGGAAGCTTCTAAGTGCCGATGAAAGTGGGAGCACTGCCATGATCATTTTATCATCCACAGAAGAACTGGACTTTAATCATGTGCTTTTGCAATTTGCAGATATGGATCGACGAAAATTTTTGCTACTCGGTGACGGCCTCATCTCGCAGGAAGAGATCCAAAAATACAATGGCAAACATAACTATTTGTTGAAATTTAAAACTGGCGGTGCATCAAGATTCTCTCTTTCGCTACACAAAGTAACTTTGTATGGCGCGGTTAACGAATTGGCATCCGCAAACTTTGACATTGCAAAAGGTACAATATTTCATAAGTAGGCATTATCATCAATTCTAATCATTTAATCATTTTAATCAAGATTTTCCATCGCCATACACTTCAAATCAAGTTCAACAACAGGATGATCGTGTTCGTGCTGAAACTGATCCAAGCCCATCGACTGGTGCTTCTTCATCCATCTCTGCTTTCAACATGTTTGACGAGTACATCAATGCTGAGGAGCGGCGTAGGAATGAACAACTGGCAATGCTGGAAGAACTCGCTAAAGAGCGACCTGATCTGGTCGGTACTCGCACTTGGCAAGAAATGATGGACTTGTTCAATAACGACAACAATGAAGCAAAAAAAACCCCCGACATGCCCTATCCAAATCAGCCAGACAGTGTAGCACGCCGACCAAGTTCTGCAAGCGCTGACGACGAAGTATTCAACAGCTTGTATGGTGAAGTGCCAATGAGATCACGCATCCAAGAAATAGCACGCCAACGCGACGCTGGAACGGCTGCCATGGCGGCACGGAACGAACAGCTTAATCGGGAATTGAGAAGCACTAATCCATTCGACGACATCAATAACTTGCCCGATGACTACACCGACGGTTACAATCCATTCAGCAACATGAAATCCGCAAGCTGATAGCAGCGACACTTGACAGTATTCACACATCTTGTCTTGACAATAAATTCAATGCGTTAATCACATTTAATATTTACTTGCAGACTTGGGGATGATACATATTCCGTGGGAATTTCATTCCCGTGTCTGCTGCCTCACAGCACATCTTCACACAATACATACAATATGCAGAGCGGCGACCAGAGCGGCGACGGCGGCCTGGACGCTGGCTTTGGCGACATGCTCCCGTTTGCCGACCCTGCCTGGTACCAGCCGGGGTGGCAGTCTCCATACTGTTAGTGTGCACATGCACTGACTCCCACAAGTTGCGTACACACAGCTGCACTCACACCGCGACCGCAGTCGACGAGAGCCACGCCCGACTGCGCGCCTATGCCCGCCAGTTCGTGGACGAGCACATCATGCCGTACTGCGGCGAGTGGAGCGAGCGCAATGACTGCCAGTGGAACCGGCCGCTACTGCGCAAACTCGCCGACGCCCAGCTGCTGCCCGGCATGCTCGGCATCTTTCCCTGGCCCACCCAGTTCACGTCCATTGTGGCAAGTAGTGTCTGTAGTGTATGGTGTCTGTCTGTGTGTGTATCGCATGTTTATACGTGTGGTGTGTAATACTTGTCAACACTCTGTCACAGCCACCGTGTGGAATCAGCGTGGAACAGTGGGACCCGTTCCACGAGCTGGTGGTGCAGGATGAAATCGCTCGCTGTGCCTCGGGCGGTGTCATGCTGGGCATGGCTGGTACGTCTATTATATATACTTGTATATCATTTTGACAATACAGGTTATGGGATCGCACTGCCGCCCGTGTTGCACTTTGGCAGCGAGATGTTGCGCGAAAAGGTGCGCGATGTCGTGGAGGGCCGCAAGTGCATCTGTCTGGCCATCACGGAACCGTACGCTGGCTCTGATGTGGCGGGCATCCGGTGCACGGCCACTCTCTCTGCTGATGGGACGCATTTCACCGTGAGCGGCGAGAAAAAGTGGATCAGCAACGCCGTCTTCTCCGACTACTTTACCGTGGCCGTGCGGTGTGTATATGAGTATAATAATATTAATATCTATTAACATTGTTACAGAACGGGCGGCAAGGGCATGGAGGGCATATCGCTGCTGCTGCTGGAAAAGTCCATGCCGGGCATCGAGTGCCGGTTCATGAAGATGCAGGGCTCGTGGGGCAGCGGCACCACATACATCACCTTTGACAACGTAAAAGTGCCTCGCGAGAATCTCATTGGCAAGCTGAACAGCGGCTTCAAATATGTCATGTACAAGTATGTTGTGATTAATTGCATGTTTATGTGCTTATATCGATACCCATGCAGCTTCAACCACGAGCGACTGGCTGGAATTATTCACGCTGTGCGCTTCTGTCGCGAACTGATACGCGACTCCCTGCTGCACGTGCACCAGCGGGAAGCATTTGGCAAGAAGCTGGCCGACAGTATGTGGCATATCTGATATTAGATTCTGCGATATACATACATACATAAATCACATGTGCAGACCAGGTGGTGAGACAGAAACTGGCGCACATGGCCAGGCAGATCGAGGCCACGCAAGGATGGCTGTTTGATCTGGTGTACCAGCTCAAAGTTATGCCGCGCGATCAGCAGCTACTGCGACTAGGTGGCCCGACCGCACTGCTCAAGGCGCAAGCATCGCTCATGTTTGAGAACTGTGCGCGCGAGGCGTCACAACTGTTTGGCGGCCTGTCGTACACCCGCACCGGCAAGGGCGAACGTGTGGAGCGGCTCTATCGCGACGTCCGTGTCTGGGCCATTGGTGGCGGCAGCGAGGAGGTGATGCTGGACCTGGGCATCCGTCAGGCGATCAAGGTGTCCGAGTTGATGGGCGCTAGACTGTGATATCATCGTGTTGCATCACTATCCAGCAATAATTGGGTCGCTTTGTGATTCTCTGATGCAATTGAATGTAACATGTTTGACATGTATTGACAGTAGACTATATTACATATGTGTGTGTTCTCAATAGGCCCTGGCAGGTGGGCAGGTTGGATTGTTACTGCTAACGGTTTTGTCTGAAGGGGAAAAGGCAAAATTGCGCCAGAACACTTCATACGACGCCTCATTACCGCAGTACGTCGTAATACGTGCATCGAACTTTTTTTCTGCCTTGTTCCAGTCTTTCAAGGTTTGTAACGTGGTTTTTCCGACTAAATTAGTGTCCTTTTTGATGCAATACGTATGTGGAATCATTGCTGTACAATAATCATCGGAGAACTTGCCTCCACTGGATGGGTAGCATGTTAAGTCGTACAATCTCAAGCGGCCAGTCCCAATTTCTTTTGACTCGTCTACCGACAACTGTTGCGACAGGACCACACGGCATCGTTCGCCTTTCCAGTAACCTGGATGTTGCGGGACATGAACGATTGTCCCGGTGACGAAGTCATATCCTTGCTGTTGAAATTCATGCTTTTTGCACTGTGATGTACCGGCTACCGCTGCGACAACCAAACAAATCTTAAAAAGTGCATTTTACCGGGTCTTATTTCGACGAGCAGTCCGCAAACAGTCTTTATACCTGCCGGCTGATGGCGGCACAACAATATTAATTGCAATCAAATATTACGAAACGGCCAATCCGCACCGCTGCAAATGTGTACCCTCGGCACCCAATCGCGGACGGGATAGTAGTGATGGGCACGAGGAGCCAAGGAGCCACTTGCCGAAGAGACAATGTGAGCATCTATAGTAATGTGTTGTATATTATGTAAATATTGAACATTGCTGAATTTAGCAAAGTGCAGCGCATTTGTGTTTAACTACAGTTAATTCCGACTCTATTTACACTACTGCGATACAACAATGAGTGAGAACCGCGCCAAGATCGCCCCGTCACTGCTTGCTGGCGATTTCGCGCACCTGGCCGCCGAGTGTGAGCGCATGCTGGCTGCCGGTGCCGACTGGCTACACGTGGACGTGATGGACGGGTGCGCGCTACTATACTATGCGTGTATGGCAGCTCACGCACTCACATACCTGCCGGCAGCCACTTTGTGCCCAACTTGACGTTAGGTGCACCGGTGGTCAAGTGCGTGCGCCGCGCCCTGGGTCCCGCCGCATATCTGGGTGCGTAGTAGCCATAAAATAACGTGTCAAACAGCTCTGACCCGCGCGCGCGCACACACGCAGACTGCCATTTGATGGTGTCGGAGCCGGGGCGCTGGGTGCAGGACTTTGCCGCTGCCGGCGCGTCTGGATTCACCTTTCACGTGGAGGCCGTGCCCGGCAATGATGGTATATATTTATATATATTGTGTGTGTAATACACTGCGTATGTGTAATACACCGCATTCAGCGATGAGAGATCTGTGTGGCACGATACGCGAGGCTGGAATGCGCGTGGGTGTTGCCGTAAAGCCCGACACGGAGCTACGGGACACCTCGGTGTTGTGGTCTCTGCTGGTTGAGCAGCTGGTTGACATGGTCCTGATAATGACGGTGGAGCCGGGCTTTGGTGGGCAAAAGTTTCGCCCGGCCTGCGTGGAAAAGGTGAGATGTGTTGTTACAAGAAATAGTCTATTTCATACACACACATACATGTCAGGCCCGGCAAATACGCCAGCGGCACCCAGACATTGATGTACAGGTGGACGGCGGTCTAGACGGGGACACGGTAGAGGTGGCGGCGCGTGCCGGGGCAAATGTTATCGTTGCTGGCTCCGCGATCTTTGGCGCCGCAGACCCCGCCTCCGTTATTGCCAAGATGCGCGCGGCTGTCAATGCGAGATGTTGAGTACAATATATAAATACTGTTACGTACGTCATTATACACTGTGCACACGCGTATCGGCTGTATCGGCGTGGACGAAACGGTTGTCAACACGCCGCGTCCCTATGTACAACTGTCTTATGCAACGTGCATATAGATAGTTGTAGATCACACATACACGTACACCGACGGGGTCCAGCATAAATAAAGTGTCGCACATACCACAATGAGCACATGGCCGTGCCTCATTGTATATTCCGTAGATGGAGTACAGTAAGGCACCGCGATAAATAGGCGAGGATAAGTGGTTTAATGCTATCCAGTACTAACAGCACTTGACATCACCAAGTACCCGCGGCAGTGTCCGTAAACTCAGTGGCTAATATTATATATTATGCAAGTAACTATATATTCACTCTATGCACAGTCAATTGTCAGAGTCGCCGTAGACGTGCTGCGTGGGTATGTAGAGCTTGCACAGCACGGTCAGCGCCTCAAACTTGTCAATAATCTCGGCCCACAGCCACTCGGGGTGCTCCGTCTTGTAGATGAGCAGCGTGTCACGCTCAGTCACCACCACCCCAGTGTCGGGTGAGTGGAAGGGGGTGTGCACGCGTGCCAGCACCCGGCGCCTGCTCTTGTCCACGCGCCACACATGCTCGCGAATTATCTCTGGTTGCTGTGGTTGCTGTTGTTGCTGTGGATGTGTCTGTAGATGTTGCTGTGACTGTGTGGCCATGTCGATTGTTACTGCTGTTGATTAGCTTGTTATGTATTGCAAGTAAGCACGAGTGAAATATTGGCAACAGGCCAATCGGAGACTGTTTTTCTCTGCAAGCTTATTGCAGTGTTTGCGCGCCCAGACAGACAGACAGACAGACATCACACAGACACCCAAACACTCTGCATGCCGGAACAATGTCCGGTGCAGAACGCCGATGGACTGCCATACATATACTGGGTGTGGGCGGTGTTTGGCGAGTGTGTCTACACGCACCGTGAGCTGGCCGCTCTCCTCACCGGCATGTCGAGCATAATGTTTTGGGTGTGCGCCCAGTTTCCGTACGTGCGTCGTCGTATATGTAGCGTCTGACTCACTGTGTATTCCACTCACTCACTTTTACATCCCATGGCAGCCAGCTCATTGAGAACTTTAGGCGGCAGCGCGCCGAGTCCCTCAGCTGGCTCTTCATCGCCGTCTGGCTCCTCGGTGACATATCCAACCTGGCCGGCTGCCTGATGACGGGCCAGTTGCCCTTCCAGACCTATCTGGCCACCTATTTCGTGGTGATGGACGGGTCGCTGATGCTGCAGTGGCTCTACTACACGTTTGTGTTCCGGCGCCTCCATGTGGCCGCCGGCTCCGATGATGAGAGCACGCCGCTGCTCTATGAGGATCTGGCTGTGTCTGGCCGGGGTGGCAGTCGTGCCTCCACGTGGCGATCTACGCGGAGCTACCACGATGACACTGGATACCGACAACATCATCGCCATCACACGTCCGCCACTGATACACGCCACCACATGGACAGAAACAGCCGATCCAGCCGGTCACTGAGCCGTATAAGCAGCGCCGGGTCACTGTCACCGCTGACAGAGTCACAGCGACTGGTGGCACCGGCAAGGAGCGCGTCATCACGGAGCAGCCGTCACTCGATATTCTTCTCGGTGTCGGTGCTGATGGTGATTGCCATGTCGACTGTCGCGGAAGGCATGGACTCCTCTAGAGTCGCCTTATCAGCATCATCACTAGCCACGAATACCAGCAGTGTAACAGGCGCTATACCCGATCAAACTAAGCAGGCAGTGCTACCTTCGTCTTATGGCCACGAAGATGAGCCGCGGCGCGATGGCGATGTGTATGCACTTGGCCAAGCATTTGCGTGGATGTCACTGGCCTGCTATCTCTTCTCGCGCCTGCCCCAAGCCTACAAGAATGTATGTATGCATAAACACTGTATGCCCATTTATACTTACCCACCACTTTTTGCAGTACCAGCGCTCATCGGTGGTCGGGTTGTCCATCTGGCTGTTCATATTCGCGGTGCTGGGCAACAGCACCTACTGCATCAGCATATTCCTCAAATCGACCGACGCCGACTTCCTGCTCAACACACTGCCGTACATACTGGGCAGTGCCGGCACACTGCTCTTTGACCTGTTCATCTTTGCGCAGTACTGCTACTTTAACGGGCGGTCCAAGCGGCATGCCGTACTGCTCCTCTAGCCTTAAGTCTCGCTGTGCATACAATAGATACACTATAGAGATAGTATTTGTAAATGGATGATATTGCATATACAGGAGAGTGCAATTAATTGCATAGCAGGAGAAAGAGATTTAACATGCAACGGCCACAATCTATTACTGCCAACAGACAGGCAATGCTAGGCCGTCTTGGGTTTGGCAAACAGGCGCTTGTGACGGTACAGATAAACTCCGCCCGCCACCAACGCCACCAGTCTATTGATATTAGTATATAGTTGTTTCTATGTGCACAAATATACTATTACAAGTGTGTGGTAGCACCTACCCAATGACCCCAAACGAGATGCCAATGTACAGGCGGGCATTGCTGGCCTGCAGCTGGGCGGCCGAAGCTTGGACAGAGTCCACAAAGTCCAGATAGAGCCGCAGATAGGGCACCCGCTCTACGGCGGGCACGTACTGCAGCGCCGCCAGCGTGGCCTCCATGTAGAGCCGGCCGCCGGCCATGTAGTCCGTGTGCGCCGTGCGGTTGCGCAGCGAGTGGATCAGGCTGGCGTTCACGATGAATGGGATGTCCGTGTGGCCGAGCAGCTGGTCCGCCGTCAGCGGGCCCACGTAGCTGGACATGGCCACGTCGGACAGTCGGTAGAAGTTGAATGCGAGCAGCTGCACGTACAGCCCGGGGTCGCGTGACAGCAGGAACCCGTTGTCGTTGTCGACGTCCTGCTGGCTGGCCGTGGTGGCATACACGTCGCTGTTGCTGGCGGTGCCATTCACGGCGCCATCCGGGCGCTGCACAAAGTACGAGTACGAGGGTGAGTTGGTGCCGTTGTTGTTGGAGTCATCCAGGCGGCCCAGCGGTGCCGACTGGGCGCAGTGCATGCGCAACACCACCGTGATCTCCGTGTCCGCCACCGAGAACAGTGTGCAGCTGTCGTTACTGCGCATGGAGGCCCGCGTGTCAATCGACGCCGCGGGCAGCGAGCAGCGCAGATCCGGCGCCACCAGCGCAATGTCACAGTGGTAGCCGCGCACCAGCTGGCACTGCGAGCCGTACCGGTCGGCGGGACAGGCGCACCCGACGGCCTGCACGGGATCCGCAGTAGGGGTGCAGCAGATGTCGGCGCAGTCTGGGCGCTGTGCCAGCGTGGTGTTGTACGGCGCGCCGGGCACCGGAGCCAACGTGGGCAACGGCACGGGCGACGTCAGTGTGGCGCCGTTGTTGCCCGCCGACGATGACGAGCCGCTCCCCTGCCGACAGTCACTGCAGCGCACGCGGGTCGCGTTCACCGAGTTGAAGTCGGTGTCGGGCACCACAGTGCCGGAACAGTTGTACGCGGCCATGGAGATGGTGGTGCGTGTGCCCACACCGCTGCACACCTCGGTCTGGTTGGAGTTGCTGTCTTGCTGTTGTAGTTGGCGCTTGTGCAAGCTGACGGTGCCTGCAGCCGCTCTGATGCCGCTTGTGTGACCCGCGCCGCTGTCACTTACCCGTACCGCCGCCTGAAAGTTGCGTCGCAGCTCATCCGCTGTGCCAGAGATCGGCGGTGGTGGTGGTGCCGCCGTGTCGTTGGTGTCAGGTGGCGACTTGTCCTTGTCACCGCTGCCTGTCAGCGCCCGTGACCATGAGTCCTTGTGGCTGTAAGAGGAAGCACCATTGCCGCCACCACCGCTGAATGCCCGGCCCAGGTGGCGGTACACGGCCACCACCGACTCGACCGAGGTGTGGACGGCCTGCATCCACGGCCGCAACTGGGCGTCCACGGCACGCACAACACCAATATCCCCGCCGCCGTGAGTGCTGGAAGTGTCGTCGGTATCGGGCAACCCACTCTTCTGCGTGGCATGCAGCGGCTGGAACTCTGTGTCTGCGGCAGTGTCCAGGGCAGAGCAGAGCCCAGGCACAACAAGTAGTACTAGTAGTACTACTATCAACGGCAAGGGCACGGCCGCAGCACCGCCCGCAGACAGTTTCATTGCAAGTGTGTGCGTGTGTGTGTGAAACAGTAATTGCCCAAGGCAGATATTGTATTTACTGTGTGCATGAACACATACACAAGTACACAGGTCTTGTACATGTGTACTAGACATGTAGACAGACACAAGTGCATCACACATCCATATGCATAGCATATAATATGCATGTGTATACCTGTAATACATATACAGATCTGTATTTTACACATTGGCACATGGACACACTTCTTCCAAAAAACAATGAAAGCTTGCAGTAGTGCCAGCAGCAGGTGGCCCACACCAATAATGGCTGTGCAGAGTATGTGCTGAGCTGATATTAGTTGTAATTTTATTGAATGTTGACCTTGTGGTATTTAAATAATGTTTAGCTGCAATTCAGCATTGATTAGTCTGCAGCCTCACTGATCCACCGTGCTACTTTGGGATGCTGATTCTGTTGTGCCGCTTCAAAACACTGTCCGCGGTCCCATGGGCACCCATTTGCACGCAGCCACTGCAAGATTTCTAATTGTCCTCCAAAGGCAGCCGCGTAGCATGTTTCAGCATCCCACGGGTACCCATTTGCACGCAGCCACTGCACCATTTCCAAACTGCCAGAACTGGCAGCTCCGGTGCAGACATTAGCATCCCGTGGACATCCATTTGCGTGCAGCCACCTCGCAATTTCAGAGTGGCCACTGAATGCCGCTGCTGTAAACGATTTGGCATCCCATGGACACCCATTGGCGCGCAGCCACTGCACAACATCCAACCGGCCAGTAATGACGGCTCCACGCATTGTGTCCGTCTCCAGTTCGCAGCCGTTTCTGCGCGCCCATTTTAGCACCTCGAAATGTCCGTATCGGGCTGCTGTGGTGCAAGTGCTTGGAAACCACGGGCAACCATTTGCACGCAGCCACTGTAGCACCGCTAGGTGGCCGTAGGCGGCAGCAAAGTAACAAGCTTCCTTATTCCACGGCGCGTTTCCATGCACGCGCAGCCATTTAAGCGACTCCAATTGGCCAGCCTTTGCTGCTATATTTGCCCACACTATTGATTTGGAGAAATCCACATAGTTCTTATCCAAAAGGTCCTGCAGTACTGCAATGTTGCCCTCCTCGATGCTATCTTCGGCCAGGGCCACATATACGGCTTTCAGGACGTCGGGATTGCGGATAAACGGGCATACGGGGTTTGGCGACTTTGCCTGCAGCACGGCATCCTGGCACGCTTTCTGCATGGCAAGTAGTTGCCGTGCACGATCAAGCAGCCGATTATCCGGGACGCCCCCGTGGCTGTTGTGGCCAGCGCTTTGGATGGGTCGTTTCCCACCCGCCAACCGTCCATGGCCAGCATTGTCAGCAGTTGACAGTGCACGACGGGTGCCGCCTGCAGCCCGCTGCTGCCCGAGTTCATACGCCAAATAGCCTATGCCGCCGGCCGTGATGGCCTGGCACAGTGGCCCGATACATCGATGAATCGGGTTGGCAACGGCTCCAAGGCACAGGGTCGCGGCGATCAGTATGGCTGTGGCGGCAAAAGGCTGCATTTGGCGCGCTTTTTTTTGTAAAAGATGAAATGAATTTTGAACATTGGCAACTATTGGTATCTGTCCATTTGTCCACATGCTTACACGGAATGTAGGCGTGTTTGTGCAAGAGTTTGTGCTTACCCCTTATTTACAATCACATAAGTGACAATGTATGAAAGCACGCTTCATGGATTGTATTTGCATAGATCTGACGCTTCATGATCCTTGAAACGCGCTCAACCGCCCCCAACTGCTCATTCAACGCACTCATCGCATCATGCCTGCCTTCTTCTTTGGCCCGATTATTGTACCCGGATGGTACGGATGGACGCAGCTCGCGCTGGGTCCGCAGCAACGTCACGGCCTACGTGAACAGTACGCGCGTAGTAAGTGCACCGTGATTGCTGTGACATATGATTGAACAGTGCCGCTTACACTGCCGCCATGCTTAGTGTACGACATGGTGATGGTGTCGTGGACAGACCCG
This sequence comes from Aphelidium insulamus, assembly GCA_036784855.1. Lineage (NCBI taxonomy): Eukaryota > Fungi > Aphelidiomycota > Aphelidea > Aphelidiaceae > Aphelidium > Aphelidium insulamus. The sequence goes on from JAZDSV010000057.1 coordinate 51,581, forward strand.
TCGCGCGAGGTTGCGGAACCGCGTTTCTATGCATGCGCAGCCATTTAAGCAACTCCAATTGGCCAGCCTTAGCTGCTATATTTGCCCACTCCGTTGATTGTGAGAAGTCAACAAGGCTTGCATCCTTCAAATGCTGAAGCGCGTCCGTATTGCCGTCTTGGATTCTTGCTTCCGCTTCCGCCGCAATTTTTTTCGCGGTGCATGCGTGCCATCATGCTCATCCACGGGTGCCACATTTAAGTCCATTGCATCCACCGGCACAGCGACCATGATGAGCAGTGCAGCGATTACAAATTACATTACTTCTTGTGGGAGCAGCAGAGTGTTACGTTGCAGAAATCCTGATCCACTCTGACACTTCATCATGCCGCCCTTGCTCTGCAGCCAATAGACACTGGCCTCGGTCCCACTGGCATCCATTGGCACGCAACCACTTTAATATGTCCAAATGCCCTTCATGAGCAGCTGCCATGCATGTCTCGGCATTCCACGGATAGTGATGTGTGCGCAGGAGCTGCAGGATTTCAATGTGACCATGAGCCGCGGCTTCAGTGCATACTTGATCATTCAAGGGACATTTCTTCCGAAGCAGCCATTCACAACATCAAAGTGGCCGTTAATTACAGCTACGTAAATTGTACGGGACTCCAGTGGACAGCCAAGTGAAGAGTGGGCAAATTTCAAGACTTCCAAATGACCCTCTCTGGCCGCCAAGGTACAAAGGTCTGAATAAAATGGACATTTCTGGTCACTTGCCCACCTCAAAACATCCAAATGACCGTAAGAGGCAGCAAGCTGGCATGTTATTTCATCCCATGGCGCGTTTTCATTCTCTCGTAGCCATATTAGCATATTCAACTTGCCCGCCGATGCAGCCGCATGTGTCCAGCGCTGAGTACTGGTAAAATCAATGTCGTGATGCTCTTTCAAGTGCAGCAGTGCATCCTTGTTGCACCGCTTGATGTTTGCAGATGCAACAAACGTGGCTTTTGCTCCACGTTCTCGTATTAGGTAGTCGATGAAATTGATGTGTCCTACCGCACAACTATAACCCGACTCTCTAGCACTGAGGTTCTTTTTGTGCACAAGCTTGTGCACATTGCACCACTCGTGATTTACCGGGCCGATGCACGCGTAACTTGGGGGCAAGAACTCCAAAATTTTGCACAGTGCTGCTCGGGGAAATGCAGATGCCTTGCTTGAACTGTGGTCATTCGGTGCCTCTGTATCAGTCTGGCTTACGCCTGCATGTGCCGAAAGCGTGACAGTGATCAACAGCACAGTGGCCAATGTCCAGCGCATTTTGAGAAGAATGGTTGGCAAAGGAAAATTTGCACGTTTACTGCTGAAGCTGCCATTTTGATTGGATGGCGTGGCATTTGCATCCTGCCCCGCTTTTAATTGCAGCTCATACTTGGGTTGATGACTGGCTCAATTATCATATGCATGCATATGTATGCTGACTGCACTTTAATATATCCATGTATGCTTAAATGCGGCAGTAACGAAATACCGTTGCTCACTTACCTATCGGATGCGCGAAGGCTCGCACTATTCACTTATATCTGTAATTGTTTCCTTATATCAACAATTCATGTGACTCTTGACAGCTATATTCATGCTGATGCTGCTCAAAGATGGATATTTGAAGTTCAAAAAAATTTTGGAACTTTCTCTCTGTTGATACTACCGATGAGATTGCAATCATTGCATCCAATTATATTATGGCCAGCGCAAGATTATTAGCGGCGCGTCTGAGCGGTATGTCCTCGGCGGGGTGCAGGTTAGCGCAAACGTCGCGTTCCATATCCCTTGGTGCCGCTACTACTTGTGCTGCTACTGCGCGATCCTGTGCCGGCGGGTCGGTATTGCGACGCGTACCAACCATCGCGACCTCGGCGCCTACTGTCGGCGTCACGGGTCTGTGCACCGGGAGACGCGTGCCAGGCATGTCTATCCGCACGGCATTCACGGCCCAGCCATCTACGGCGTTCGCGATGCCCGCTGTGCCGCCAGTTGGTGTGTGTGGTGCAATGCTGGTGTCGCTGGCCGGAAAGGCCACGGTGTGCGGTGCCGAACTGCTCTCCACGGACTTGGAGGCACTGGGAGAGTCGGATGACGATGAAGGTATGTATGTCGGCGGGGTGGTTTAATGAATAACTTTATCTGACATGCGCGTGCAGGATTATGACATTCACGGTGGTCTGGCCGGTGTGTGTTGAAGGCATACAAACCCCAACACAGTGCATAATAGACATTGCGTCATAGATGCATCTACACGTAATCAATGAAAACCCCGCTATCTGCCACTCTATAACTGGGCAGGTACGGCAAGCTGATAGGCCCTGACAGATAGAGTAGAGTAGAGTTGGAAGAGAGATCGGTGGGCGATCGCGGCTGCCATTGGCGCGATCCAAATCTGACTGATCGCCTGATTGCGATTGTGATTGCGATGGCTTGCCTGCTTGCTTGGCTGTTCTGCTCTCATTTCACTCTTCAGCAAACTTATTCATCTTTTCGCTTGCTTCTTGTCACTTGCTTTCCATTGCCTTGCATACGCACACACGTACATACATACATTCACCAGTGCATTATGCGGCGTCACGCTGATATCGACTGCAGTGCAGTGTTACGGTGGCTTAGCGATGCGTGGGCAGTTTACACGGCAAGTTGATGATTAGTTGTTGCATCAATTGTATGCGTTACTAATTCTTTATTGATAGAGTTTACGTGCCAGCGTGCAACTGGCATCCGAAGTTGAGGAGGCGCGACTACAACTACTCTCTGAAGATGTGCAGAGTGCTCAGAACACGGTGTCAACATGCTGCACCTCCAACAGAGACACTAGTGACAATCCGTGCACGGATATTCTGCGTGCATGGGTGCACTGCCGGCAGAGTGAGATGGCGCGTCTGCAAGACACTGTCGCGGCGTACAAGGCAGCCGCAGAAGCAGTGCCCCCCTCCACCCATAGGCGTCTGGATCAGACACACACACAGGTACTTGCGTGATGCTGTTGAGTCTCTCGGTGGTATGATGACTGACACTTCTGTGGCAGATTATGGATGCCATGGGCAGTGGGTCCATTGATGGTGGCGGTGACAATGCAGCGACCGCGATGTTGGTGGCAGATTTCGGCACACGCGTCGTGGCAGCCATCAGACGCACGGTGACACCGCTGCCCACCGCGACGATGCCCGGCATGGAGGCGCCGCTGAAGGCGCTCTTTACCGCCAAGACACCCGCAATGCCCGTGCACAGTGCTAGTGTCAGCAAGTCCCTTCCACCGCCGCCACGGTCAGGTCGCAACTCGCCTCCGCCTGCTACCACCACTGCTACCACTGCTGCCACCACAGGCATGCCCACCACCATCGCTGCCACATTGAAGGCGCGTCGCCCCAGCCGCAGTGAGCATCGCCGCGGCAATGAGCAAGAATTGAAGCACCAGCAGCCGTCACCTCAGTCTCCGCCACCCGGCACACTGTGGGCATGGGCCGCCCGAGACTATCTGGCGCGCACTGCCGATGAACTGTCACTACGCACCGGCGAACCCGTCACCGTGCTCAAGTGGGCCGACGGAAGCCGGGAGTGCTGCGTGCGAAACAGTCAGGGCCGCGTGGCACTGGTACCCATGTCGCTGCTGGGTTTCACGGCGCCGGCATCGCACCACGCGGCACTCCGGACGGGCGGCAGTGCCGCAAGCGACTACGGGAGCGATGGCGCCGACTGTCCCCCACTGCAGCGCCGCCGCCGTTCATCACAGTCCTCCGGGTCAGAATGGTCGGCGTCTGGCGCGTCCTCTGCCGCCGGCTCCTCTGCGGTGTCCTCGGCATCGCCTCCACCTCGCGACAGGAAGCACGGGGCACCGCAACAGATGATGATCAGCACGATGCCGTCCACCACCGTTTGTCGACTCAAGGCGCCACCGGCACGTGGTAATGCACCACGCGACACTGACGCGTCGGTGTCACAGAACCCCCCGGCACCGCCTGCCTCACCCACCATGTATCCCACGCTAAAGGTGCAGCGCGCCCTCCCACAACAGCTGATCTCACCGCGGCCCACCAATGCGCGGCACCTGCTGCCCAGTCCCGATGGCCATCATGACTATGACTATGACAGCCACGATGATGATGTCGACCTGTACCGTGACGACTACCGCCACGGTGCCAAGTCCACTCACAACCTGCGTGGCGGTGGCGGCCATGCTACCCAGCACGGACACCGCGGTGCGCACTCAACCGACCACGACGAGCTGGCATCACCGCTTCTCGCGGCCTGCATTGACCGCATTGACTCGGAGAGCAGTAAGTCTTGATTGTCTGTCTGTCTGTCTGACTGTCTGTCCGTCTGAATCTTTTCACCTGCCTCTCCTGTTATACAAATACATCCGGCTATATCATATAATGCTTGAAACACACCATCTCACCCAGCTCCCTGGTAGACCCGCTTCTCATTGCCGGCATTATCAAGGACTACTTCGGGCGCATTGCACCGCCAGTGAGCCACGAGCTGGCCGTGGAACTGAGCCGCCTCCCACTCAAGATAACCTCCACCACCACCATGCGCAGCCTGATCCAGACCCCTGCGCTCCTCTCCGCCGCCCAGCTCACCCGCCTCAAAACAATGGTGCGGCTGCTGCTGTGCGTGTGTACGGTGGACGCGCACAGCGCGCGGCACACGAGGAACGTGGCGCGCGTCTACTCGGGCTACCTATTCACGGCCAAGGATCAGCAGATGCTGGGCGCGGCGCGTGCTGCGCTGCTCACCGAGTTCTGGCTGCTCAACTACGCGGTGCTCTTTGTTTAATGTAATGTTTCCATGTTCAGCCAAAATCAACAATATACTGTGCAATATTTTGTAACAAAAAATTTGAATATTGTTTTTCACGTCCAGAGCCAGCGGTCTTTATCGTGAAGCGGTCGGCGCCGTGTATGTAAACTGGCGCTCATCCTGTAGCATGGTCAAGAAATATCAATTAATTATGTTGGAGAAGTTATTGATGTAAATATCATCTCAATATCGTTTATACATGCAAGCACCGGGTGGGCGAAATCGGCCTGAAACAGTACGGCGGCGATTGGCCGATCTGAGTCAACTCGATCTGGTGCAGCTTGCATCCCAGCGGCACTCAACGCACTTCAACTTACTCACAACAAAAGAATGATATTATCCGCCGTTAAATCGGGTCAATTAAGCGCACTGCAATGGCTTCGCAGCCACGACACCCCATGGAATGAAAAAACGTGTGCCAATGCTGCGCGCAGTAGACACCGCATCGTGCTACAATGGGCGCGATCACAAGGCTGTCCTTGGGATGCAAGAACATTTTCAGGTGCTGCCAGACACGGTGATCTAGAATGGTTAAAGTGTCTTTATGTTCACAAGTGACCGGGGGATGAGGCCACATTCCGCGGCGGTGCCGAGAGTGGTAATTTAAAAGTTCTGGAATTTTTGCAAGACAAGGGGTGCCCGACGAGTGAGTTTACTTGTGCACGGGCCGCTCGACGAGGCCATAAGACAGCGCTCCAGTGGCTTCGGGCCAACGGACATCAGTGGGATGCAATTACGTGCTCAGCTGCAGCTGCCGGTGGACATATAGATGTCATACAATGGGCGCGTGCAAATGGATGCCCGTGGGATGAAAAAACATTCGACAATGCTTCCGAGAGTGGCCATGATGCTTTTCTGAGGTGGGTCCAACAAAATGGATGTCCTATAATCGACCAAACGGGTTCTAGCAATATTTTATAACCAGCAATCAACACTCCGCGCATATATATATATGTTAAGTTCGTGTCTGTCTATTTAATGTGCCTCCACCAAGTTTTCCTCTCCTTGTACGGTCCTGTGCACGATCCGCATGGCTGCCAGCTTAACGGGCCCTGAGTGGATTTAAAGTAGTCCACACAGTGAGAAGGTATGACAAAGATTGGGGCAAACAACGTCAGCCAATAGCACCGCATCAGCCTAATGTTAGTCAGCCATTACAAAACAAAATCGGCCATTCAGATGTCCACATTTAATGGCCCCCATTCCATACGCGCACCAGCCACATTTGAAAAAAATTCCAGTTGAATATCGCCCACACGTTGCACGGATGATTTTAGTTGTCGGCGACGTCGATTTTGTTTATGGTAGTACACGCGGTGAGATGTTGTCGCTTTCTACAATGCAATTTGAAGTTATACATAGGAATGTATTCAGCTTGTAGTTTAGACAAACTCAGTCCGAATATTACCTATGTTAATAACGCAACAATGTCAACGTTTAATGCTTTTTACTTTTTTATTCGGCGGCCCTTTAATCTGAATTTGTGGTTACCTTTTCTTGGCTTCTTTGTCCAGTAGTACATCAATGGGCGCAATGTATTCTAGCCGCAGATGTATTAGTGACAGTCGCCAGGATTTTAGCTGCGCTCATAAACGCATCAATATCAGACCGAGGGTCGATAAGCCGTACGGAACTATCCTGGTCGCCATCTTCTCGTGGATGTAAACTTCTGACATGCCAACATGAGCCGACGTCAAGCAGTACAACATATAATTTCAGCAAAACCACTGTGTAACGCCAGCGGATGCATGTAACTTGTGATGATTATCAATACTAACTCAATAGTGACATTATCGAGCGATATTTATGGTTTGGTGACGTTAGCGCAGATCTACAGCAAAAGGCGTTAGTGCATTATCCCGCCTATATGTAACTAGCGTAGTCAACAGAGAATCGCCGCACAGCTCGTGTAAGTTACTGCAACGTCTCCCCACTTCTTATATATGTAGCGCTCTCGATGCCACTACGTATACGATGCCACTTATATAGCTGCGCTGTGGTTGCATGCATTATTGATGATAGCTGTATATGCGTTACAAATGTTCTACCGGCCTTATTAAACACGCAACGCTGGCTATTAATGGTAGTTTAACGCTGGCTTTTCATTGGTAGTTTAAATTTTAAACTACCCGATTTAATTCATGGGTGCTTGCAAGGGGTCAGCCTCGCATTCTTCACGTTGCGCAAAAAATGATATTCACTGCCGCCATCACCGTTGCGCTTGCCTTTGTCGCGTCTGTCAACACCATGGCTATTAAACGTGAACTGATCGATTCAGCAGATGGAAATGGCAATGGTAAAGTTCGCAAACTGGAGTACGGCGACGACATCAGCGGCAAGTCCACGTTGGCAATGGCGCTGGAAAGCGAGGAGACTATCGATGACGCGATTGAAAACAACAACGTACACCCGACTACTTTGGCGATGGAAGCGATCAAGCACGGCAATATGGCGGCAATGGAGCATCTGGGCCTCCATCACGGCGTCACCTATTCCTCGACAGATTGTGCGGCGATTGCCGCTAAAGCGGGCCAACTGTCGGCACTTCAGTGGTTGCACGCCCACCAGTGTCCATGGGACGAAACAACATGCACCAATGCTGCACAAGGCGGTTACCGCGACGTGCTGGAATGGGCCAGATCACGAGGCTGCCGTTGGGATGCGAGTACTTTTTCGGGTGCAGCCAAACACGGCGATCTAGTCTGGATAAAGTGGCTCCACGATAATGAGTGCCCGTGGGATGAGTGGACATTATGTGGTGGGGCCGAGAGCGGCAACCTGGAAGTGTTGGCATATTTGCAAGAAAATGGGTGCCCTTTCAACGAGTTTGCTTGTGCACGGGCCGCTCACCACGGACATCTACAAGCACTGCAGTGGCTCCGTGCAAACGGATATCCGTGGGATGCCAGTACTTGTTGTTTGGCTGCTGTGGGTGGACATCTTGAAGTGCTGAAGTGGGTGCATGCAAATGGATGTCCATGGGATGCCAGAACTTGTTCTTTGGCGGCTGCGAAGGGACATCTTGAAGTGCTGAAGTGGGCGCATGCAAATGGATGTCCATGGGATGCGAAAACATGTGCGAATGCTGCAGAAAATGGACACCTTGAAGTGCTGCAGTGGGCACATCAGCATGGATGCCCATGGAATCCAGAGACGTGTATGAATGCCGCAAAAAATGGCCACCTTGAAAGTTTGATATATGCACGCACTAATGGGTGTGAGTGGAATGATTACATCTGCTATTATGCTGCGCACAATGGCGATTTGCAAATGTTGCAGTGGGCACGCGCCAACGGGGCGGAATGGGACGAGAAAGTGTGCACGTATGCGGCTGATGGTGGCCACCTGGCAGTGCTGCAATGGGCCCGTGCAAATAACTGCCCAGGAGATTCACGTGTGTGTCAATATGCTGCCAGGAGCGGTTACTTGCATGTCCTTCAGTGGGCCCGACAAAATGGATGTCCGTGGAATGAATTTGCGTGTGCAGCTGCAGCCGAAGGCGGTCACTTGAACATTCTGAAGTGGTTACGCGAAAACGGGTGCCCATGGGACCAGAACACACCCATTTACGCGGACATGCATGGACATTATGATGTCTGGCTGTGGGCACTAGAAAATGGGTGCACAAGACCTTTTGTCCCATTTACAAATCCGTATGTGCCATGGCCATTGCAACCTGCAGACCACGCGTAACCTCAGCAATTCATAAAGTCATTCACAAATTATCAACTGCATTGACAATGTTCACATATAGCAAGTGCCATGTATACACGCAACGTAACACGTAGTTCCTTGTGGTTCACACTAAACTGACAGCCACGGTACTCGGCATCTAACCGCCCTTGGAGAAGGCCGCAGCACGAGCATTCAGGCGGGCACGGCTCTCCTGCGCCGCACGCTCCTTCTCCTCCTTCTCGGCCTTTTCGCGGTCGGCCTCGATTTTACGCGCCTCCGCCAGCTTCTTCTTCTCCTCGTACTCGCGCTTGATGGCCGCCTTGTTGTCCTCGGTACGGTCACGTGTCTGCATGGCGGCCTGCTCAAAGAACACTGCGTGCTTGCCCAGATTGTTCTGTGGATCAGTTGGTATTGTGTGTACATATACACTATCAGCACGTACGCCGTAGATGCGGCCAAACAGCGTCAGCTCAATAGAGTTCTCGGCCTTGCTGCCGGCCGGGCCACTGAGCATCTGCAGAAACTCCAAGAAGCTGATCTTGCCGTCATTGTCCTTGTCCACCTCGGCAATGATCTGGCGGATCTCGGTTACGGTCTTGGTCTCGCCCAGCTTCTCCATCATCTTGGTCACGTCGTGCAGGTCGAGGAAGCCGTCGCTGTCACGGTCCAGGCCCTGGATGGGTGTCAGTGTGCGTGCGTGTGTGCCAATGAGTAAGTAATATCAACGTGCCTTGAAGTTATTGCACGTCTGGGTGTAGGTCTCGCGCGTAAGGTTGGCGAAGCGGCCCTCGTTGAACGTGATGGCCTCGGAGTAGCTGTTGGGCGCGTCAGTCGCTATCAGCGCGGCAGAGCCTGTCACTTACGTGCTGTTTGGTGTCAGTGTCACGGGTGCTTTCTTGGCGGCAGACATGTCTGTATGTGAGCAGATTGTTTAGAGTTTCTAGCAGTTATAACTGTGTGTATAGTGTAGAGTACTACTATAAGTGCAAGATGACGTATGTGCAAACAACAAGAGCGGCTTTATACGCGCAGGCATGGAATGACGACTGGTAAAACACGATTGGCCAGTGGAAGTCGAGTGACTCTGTTAACTGATTCATCGCATTTCATATGAATCGCGGCCTTTTCTAGTGCGGCCGTTGCTGCGTCACATATGAGTATTTCCACACACATGCAGGTATGCATCCTACACACCTTGCCGGCCAGATAGTGGAATACAGCCTCGGCCACCCACGGCTCGCGGTAAAAGTCTGCTCTCCGCTGCGCTTCCAAATTCACCTGATTCTCACCCAGAACAATCTATCATCATTGTTGGACTCGCATTAAATAGTTGTTAATACAACTAATATACCTCCAGGTCGCGCGCCTGACTAGCAATCCAGTCGTTGATAAACTTGACGGGGTTCTGCGTGAACGCCAGCATGAAATCCCGCTTGAGCCGATGGCTGTGTATCTGATGGATCATCGAGATGAGCTGCTGGTCCAGCTGTCCAATCTCCTTCTGGTGGCCGGGCGACGTGACAAACTTCATCATCGGCACACGCACCGGATCATCTACATCCACCTCGACATCCAGCACAAAGTCCCACACGTGCCGCTCCACATCCGCCCGTATCTCGTACTCGATCATAATAGGATCTTCGGGCAGCAGATGCTGCGCCATCAGTGCCGGCAACTGCGGGAACATGAACTGCTCCACGCCGAGCGCCTTCTTCATGGCCTCGTCCGCACGTATAACTCGGTGATCACTAGAGTCTTGCAGGCGGTTTGTCTAAATGGCACAATTACTACACTTGCATAACACACTGAGCACACTGACCTTGATGTACTGCCAAATGGCCATGATGACCATGGCCTTGGTGTCGCTGTGTAGGTTGAGGAGTGAGGCCAGTTGCGGTGAGAGCTTAAACTTTTCCGGCTGGTGGTCTAGGTGCAGAAATATCTTGCACTTTACGTTCTGGTCCCCCGTTCGTTTCACCTCGAACCCATCTGATTCTGGCGTGGCCGGTGTCTTTATCCACTGATAATCTGAGTAAATGTAAAAGTATGGCAATCCCAGGCATACCTCAATGATGTTGTCGGCTCCGGGAAAGAGCTGCGGGTCGCGGTCCAGCTCAATTACGATGCGCTTGAAAAAGGCCGACATTTTCCTCGACGACTTTCCATTGCGTGCCTAACAAGTGTAAAGTTTAGTATGCCATGCTATGTATAAAGAAGATAGAGAGGAGTCCACATACATCCAGTAGTCGACCCTCCACCCGCAGAGTCCAGGAGGGAATGTTGCCAGTGGCAAACCCATCTTGACCGGCGTCGCCCCCAGTCTGGAACGCCGATCGGTTGGACACGTAGAGCCGCAGCTGCCGTTTCTGCTTCAGAGGCCGGGTGAGCGCCTCCTGGATGTCGAGGCGCTTGCGTATCAGCAGCGTGTCCAGCCGGCGCTCCTGCTGTTGCAGCTGGGCGTAGAGCTGCGCCTCGGGCAGGTGTTGGAGTGAGTATGGGAGCTGGCGCTCATGTGGCCGTTTGCGCTTCTTGTGTGCGGCACCGCCGGTAGCACCACTGCCGTTGTTGAGTGCGGAGGCTGTGGCGGCGGCGGCGGCGGCTGGTTGAGCAGATTGTGGCGGCAATTGCATTTCCCTGCTGGGTTAAGCCTGGCCGGTAATAGCGGTGCCTGTAATATGCAAAGCGGCCGGCCAATCACGCCGGATACGATCGGGATGCAGCGCGGCAATTTCACCGCTTGTTCTCTCATCATTCAATCCGCACCGATATGCACGCAAAGATCATTGCCTTGCTGCTCGCAGCCGCGTTCTTTGTGGATGCGATGGCGATCCAAAGTATGCGTGATGATGGTGCGGACAATTTGATTACTTGACCTGATTCCCGTTCGATTCCACTGTGGCACACGTACTGCAATACCTGCACCCTAACTTCGTGTGCCTCGCAATGGTGAATAAGGAGTGGCGCAATACGCACTCACAATTACATGACGAGATGCATGCAATCAGCCACGTTGCAGACTTTGTCGACCGTGTTGAACTGGTAGACCTGGCCATCAAACACAACATTCATTCCCAATAGCCAATGCCAAATCTGATGTAAAGTTGCAACTCTAACTTGCAAAGTTCATATATATATATATATGTATGAACAGTTGCACGAAAGGGAATGCAGAGCAGACGTCAACATAGGAGTTGGGGCGGGAGGCCCGCCGTAGTGCACTGTCTGTGGGACAGTGAGAGATGAGAGCACAATAGAAGCCAATAACCCGTGCTCCAAACCGCAACGTGACCGCGGCCAACAGTAGGTCATGTGAACGCACATGTCAACTCGCACAGGATACAATATGCAAGTGGCAAATTCGGTCCACTATTCTCTCATCTTTTTGGCACCAAAATGCGCGTAAATATCATTGCCTTGCTGCTCACAGCCGCGCTCTCAGCGGATGCAATGGTGATCAAACGTGCTCGTGTTGATGATGAAGACAACTTGACGCCTGGTCCTGACTGCCATCCGATCCCAATGCTAGCCCAAGTACTGCAAAACTTGCATCCAAACTTCCTGTGTCTCGGTATGGTGAATAAGAAGTGGCTTAGCACGCATGCGCAAGTAATGACAAGATGCATGAAACCAGTCGCGTTGCAGACTTTGTCAGCAGTGCCGAACTGGTAGACCGAGCCATTAAACATGGCGCTGAGAAGGGAAATCTGGCCACGGAAGCTTCAGGCAAAGGTCACACCAATGCACGAGAGCACCTCAAAAAAATACACAATTTTGACGTCAGTCGGTGCCGCAGATAATTAATGTGGCTGCAGGCTGAACATGGCAGTGAACCGCTACACCCGCAAGGAACGGGCAGTGACGTTCTTTCTTTGGGAACAGGCGTTTTGCACAGTGCCATCAATGGTGGGCAGGAGAATGCTATGGAATGGCTGCAATCAATAGGCTGTCCATTGTATGACCGGACTGTTGCCGATGCAGCCTGGAACGGTCATTTGGCTGCAGTTAAATGGTTACGCGCAAATGGACAACCATGGAATGAATTAGCGTGCGAAAATGCTGCCGGTGGTGGCCACTTGAAAATATTGCAACTGGCACACGCGGAAGGGTTTCCGTTGCCAGAAGCCGCGTTCGATCTAGCAGCCAGTAACGGTCACTTTAACGTGCTCAAATGGATGCACAACAATGGTTATCCATGGAACAGGCAATCTGTGTGCATGGCGGCAGCAGCAAAGGGACACCTAGAAGTGGGCATTTGGCGACGGCTCGTTGCTGGATACGAACAATATAATGCGAATGGCGCTTACTGGATTCCATTTGAATGTACTATGCTGGCTTCACGATTATGGTTTGCAGTTTCCGCCTGACGCTTGCTTACGGGCACAGCCATGGAAAATTGGAAGCCTTGAAGTGGCTGCTGGAATTAGGATATGTTTGCGACCAAGCATATTGTGCGAGCATTGCTGCACGTTTCAACCATCAAAGTGTAGTCGAGTGGTTAACTACAAATGTAGAGCGGCCGGCCACCTACATCTGATCAAGTGCCGCAGCGGCTATAGTGGTTGAAATTTAAAAGTATACTATTGAGGGCAAAAATGAGTATAATTTCAGCATTAGTATTGATTAATAGCTTCCAAGACCTGAGACCCAAGACCCAGACCTTCCAAGAACTGGCAGCCAAATTTGATTACATCATCTGAGCCCCCGTCAGTATTCAGTAACAATTACATTGCGTCTGTAATCTGTAAACACAATACAATGTCCCGCGGATCAGGCGCCGGCTACGACCGCCACATCACCATCTTCTCGCCCGAGGGTCGCCTCTACCAAGTCGGTTAGTGATGTAATTTCCAGGCTGCAGTTGAGTGAGCCGAATGCTGACTGCTGCCATTCCGGCAGAGTACGCATTCAAGGCCATTAGCAATGCCGGCTACACCAGCGTGGCGGTGCGCGGCGACGATTGCAGTGTAGTGTGCACGCAGAAAAAGATACCGGCAAGTAGTCTGTGTGTGGGTGTATGCACCCCTCTGCGGTCTCAATGGCTGTGTAGGACGCACTGCTGGACGCTTCGTCCATGTCGCACATGTTTGCCATCACGGCACAGATTGGCTGCGTGATGACTGGCATGATCGGTATGGCATGTGCTGTTGGGTGCTGTATGCCATGCGGTGCATGCTGCTAACATACGCACTGCACTATGGCAGCCGATGCTCGCTCTCAAGTTACCCGTGCGCGGCAAGAGGCGGCCGATTTCCGTTACAAGTACGGCTACGAGATCACTCCAGACATGCTGGCCAAACGTCTGGCCAACATCAACCAGGTTTACACGCAACACGCGGCCATGCGTCCTCTGGGAGTCTGTACGCTATTTGACACATCTGCCGGATTATTTGAGCTCTAATAACAAATGCAGCCATGATTCTGATCGGCATTGACGAGGAAAAGGGCCCTCAGGTGTTCAAGCTGGACCCTGCCGGACATTTTATTGGCTACAAGGCCACGGCTGCCGGTGCCAAACAGCAGGACGCCCTCAACCACCTGGAGAAGAAGTTGAAAAAGCCCGCGGCCCTGCCCGCCAATGATGCAATTGAGGTAACAACTCGTGATATGTTGTCTTTGAATGCTGGCTTATTATAACATTAGCTGGCAATCACCACGATGTCATCTGTACTGTCCGTGGACTTCAAGTCTAATGAAATCGAGGTGGCGGTGGTGACTACTCAGCAGCCCAAGTTCCGAGTGCTGTCTGATACGGAGGTGGACGAGCATCTGACCCGCATCACGGAGAAGGATTAGTCGCTCTAAATACCTTAGGTGTATTGTGCGTTGTATCCACTGTTCAATACAAAACACTATGCTGTACCGTCTTTTGCATTAGAACGAACTTTATGTGAATGAATACCAGCAAAATGCAGCTAGTGATGGCGTGAATGCACCTGTTATGAGCCCTGTTGGCCATGGTGAGTGGTGGCCCCGTCCTCAACCGGTGTCAAAGGCGGCATTGGTCACGCCGCTGGTTGTGTAGGCGTGGCAGTTGCCTAGAAACACTCCAAGCCATGAGTAACTAAGCACATACACATCTTGAAGCCTGAGGTGAAGCGCGCGTTACTTACTCTACTCTGCTTGAAGGTAATTGATAAGACTAGAATTGATTAAAGTAAAATAAAAAAAAAGCAGCGTCGAGCAATTGTGAAGCGAGCCAGTCAGGTTCAGAATGGATACGGAATACACAGAGCGTACTGCTTGATCGAGAGTAGTGTAGTTTTCGTAAAGTTCGCGTAATGCAGCGAACGCAGCACCCAATACAATTTATCAGCATCATTTCGCAACATTTTCAAATCGGTTGCGGCGGTCCCTTTGATGTCATGCTTCTTGCCAACAGTCATCTGAAATCCGCCACTTCCGGGTATCCAAGCATCGATCACAGCATAATTGCTTGTGCGTGGGACATCCAGTTGTTGCGTGTTTGACCGTCCTTCCCCTCAACAATCAGTCGATTCGACGGTAGAATAGTAAGGTCACAGTCGGCTGGCTTATTTTTCACATTTCCGTGCACGAGTTCGCGACACTTGAATTTTCCGCCGCTCTGAAGCTGATCCATGGCATATTGCTCGAATATATAGTCGCATAATGCACCGAACACAGGTCTGCCAGAGTACCGCCGAAGTACAGTTTCCAATTTTTGCTTGCCTAGCAGCTCATTGGACCATACAATCTCATCCGTTGCCACAGAAGAGGCAAAGTCAGCGGTACTGAAGTCATGTGAACTAGTCGATGAGCGGCGTCGCTGTTTTCGTTTACACGTTAAAATTGAGCAACGGCACGAATGCAACTATCAAAATTACACTCGCTAGCGGCACTCGAGATCATATGCCGTGCGTCAGCGGCCAACTCGAGCACATAGCGCGGTATAAAGCCAAGAATATCCGCTCTTTCACGCCAGTTCTGGACAGTTGGATACACCTCAGCAGCGAGCACTTCCATCTCAGCCTCATACCATAGTGCGATGTACAAACACAACGGAGCCGGTGATTCTTTTTTAAAATCATTGACAAGATCTCGGGGAGACGGGGATAATTAGCGAGCACAACTCATATCAATCTTGGCAACACCTTTACAATCCAACAGACACCAAGACCAGGATTCCACAGTACTTCGTCGACCCAGTCGGGTAACAATTTAGGCTCGACTTTGAACACTCCGCCGCGACCGTCGTAGAACATCATTGTAGCGCCATATACGAATATCACTCGTTGACCATCTGCGACAAGTAGAACATGAACATTGATTTGCCGATGCCGGGCGTGCCAGTTACAATCGCGTGCTTTATACTGCCGGCAATCTCACGATATCACGGGCGAATGTAAACTTCTTAGCGCATTCGTCAAAATCTTTTTGTCATATATCAACCAGTTGTCGAGCACTGAGTGGATCCTCGTTCTGTAAAACTTTGTAATCAGAGCGTGCTGCCGTTATGATATTAGATTTTACATCATATCTCATGCTGCTTACCCAGTCGCGACAATGCCAGCTCAACGGATCCCGACGTGTTGACAAGTGGCTCTGTACTGAATAAGTCTTCGTCATCACAGAAACACGGCATTCCGGTCACATTAAGCGTCTCCCTGCCGTCTTCGTACGAATCTTCAGAGTAGCCGCGCTCGTCGGTCATTGTCATTTCCAATAAGGCTCCTAATGATTTGGTCACACACAGCTTTTGCTGGAAAGGAATGAAATCGAGCAAACGAGTCAAGGAAGCTTTTATATCTCATTATCCGGCGTTATGTAGAATCGCTATTGTAAAAGATCATGTAAACCATGTAGAAGGAGTGTCGAATAGGCGCCATAAATCGAGGCGACGTAATCTGAAACTAGGAGGATGACCTGGGCTCTGGAAATAAGGTTGATGAACCGTAGCCGCAACTGTCAAGAAATTTGGCTGCGGTGTGCGAACCGTAATCGGCTAAGCGTGTAGTAGTTCTTCAAGAGCACTGGTTGTGAAAGCTAAAAACAGGCCACGGCGATCATGAAGTGAAAGAGCTGTGTTTGAAGCGCGACTTTTCTATCTGGCACAGTCGCAGCAAAAGTTGCGCTTGTACTTGTAACTATTGCTTGTGATATATGTTGCTTGTAATCAAGCTTGGACACGCAGTTGTACAGATGCAATTTTATCATTTTCCATGAAGGCGCGCACAATTACGTTCGTGTTATGTTTAATCCGAATACTGCCCTACTTCTTTGGATATCTGGATGATGATGTCACAAGATGAGGTGAAATAATATCGCGGTACATACGATAAGTACAGTTGACTCGTCATGCGTTCCACTGAATACTGGATGCTATCGGCCTCCGATAGATACTTCTTTTTCTGATCATTAATCGATACTACCGTTGCTTCAACAGGATCCAGAAATGCCAGCGAAACCTTGCGCAAGAGCTCAGTCAAAGAGCCGTTGTCGTTGTCGTCGGGTTCATCAAGACATGGGAACGTCTCGCTGCAAAGCCCACGCATTACAATTACCGGAACAGAGTCTATGATGTTGTTTGCAGGCCTGGCTGCGGGCTCAGATGCCTCTCCACGGCCGCCTGACATTCTTCTTTTTTTCCCTGGTACATCGGCATCGGATACCACATCGGACGCTATGGCCGTTTCTTCCAGCACGATACTCTGAATGGCAGGCTTTTGGTCCTGGCCGACTTGCATATATAAAAATAATGCGGGTTTGGTGAGCCGAGAGTTCCGAAGCGAGTCGATGAATTTTTCAATCTTCGCCTGTTTGATTTTCCCAATGCCGGTTCCAGTCGATTTGGCGTGATTCTTTACCTGAATGGCAATCACACTGAAGTCGTCCGGACCCGTTCCGCACCGAACAGGAATCAGCAGGTCAACAGTGTGCTCATTTCGTTGACAAATGGCTGCCGCGAAAGCCCAGTAAAATCGCTTGATGTCATCAG
The DNA here is from genome assembly GCA_036784855.1 of Aphelidium insulamus. Taxonomy (NCBI): domain Eukaryota; kingdom Fungi; phylum Aphelidiomycota; class Aphelidea; family Aphelidiaceae; genus Aphelidium; species Aphelidium insulamus. Next base: position 69,042 of record JAZDSV010000057.1, read on the forward strand.
CGGTCGGCAGGTAGGTGACATACACAAAGTGTGTAAAGTTCAGAGAACAGCCATCGACGAATATCCTCATCGTCTTGGCTGGAAGGCTCCCATTTGAGTTGGAGTGATCGTCAACAAGACCAACTAAAGCGTTGCCGCCTAAATTCAACAGGAACGTTCGCAACTTGACTGGATTCGAAAACAACTGGCGAGCTGACCAGTCAGACAGGCACTTATCTCGTGCAATCAAAAGCAAGACACGTGCAACCAGTTCGCCACGCACTCCGGCTTCCACGACTCCCAGAAGCAATGAACGATGTAGCTCTTTGAGCAGGTTGGTCCAATAGAATTGTGTTTGTGCATAACTACGATTATTCTGGATAAAAGCGGCAGCCTCGGCCAAGATCGGTTCGGTGCCGTAGCCAATAATCAGTGACGAACGATCAGGTGACATGTACAGCAGAGATGCGCCGTGGCTTCGAACCATTTCAAATGCACGATCATGCGGTACTCGAACGAATAAACAAAGCCTAATTGCCGCGAGCGCCAGCAGATTATTCTCCAGGTACTGCGGTTCCTTTTTCGGTATAATTTTAGCTATGGCAACGGCAATGGGTACTTTGGAATTGGTCGGTGTGTCTCCGTCTTGTAAATACGTACGCCACAAATGACGTCCTATGAACATCAACCTTTTGCATATCGACCGTTCAGAGTCTGGATCATCGTCGGGTGGCATAATAGCCGGCAGGTTATAGAACCCAAAGCTGTAGAATGGTGCAAACAGCTTTGTTCCTTTAACAAAGCGCAAAGACGGATCGAATCGTGCGTCTGGAACAAATTTGGACAAACGACCGAAGGTGTCGATTAGGACAAACACAACGGGTAGGTCCATTGTTACGAACTGCATTGCATAGCAAAGCGCCTTAAAGCGATTTGTCCGCTTTTGACTTGGGTCCAGAGGTTTCGCTTTGGTTGGCAGCAGTGCTGAAGCTTCATCGATTATAAAGAGAACCTACAGAATTAAAGAATAATAATAATACTATGTTAAAATTAATTTACCGGCTTGTCAAACTTCTTCATTTTCGCGAGGTTGTCACTGACTGTTTGTAGCCATGACGCTACATTCTGCATAACTGCGTCGCCCCTATATCTATCCGTAGAAGCTATCAGTTGATGAACTTTGTGCACCTCACGTGACTTTGTGTCCGTAAACTTTCGAAGTTCATAAGTGACATCACCACAAAACGACTGTCCCGGACATTTCCCTGTCGAGCCATCAGACGCCATTTGCCATTCCAAGAAGTCCAACGGGATCTGATATATCAGCGCATCGATTGTAAGATGTGTAATTTGCAAAAACAAAATCCCTTACCATGGGATGGTCGCAACAGAGTTTCCGTCGTAACAGTTCCAGGTATGAGGATATCAATCCAATGAAAAAGGCCATCGTTTTGATCATGTCCGTCGCATTCTGCCCGAACGGGAGCTTACGTCCGCTCACGGTCATCTTTCCGAAATCGCCGTCGGTAAACAAATCGGCCGCGACCGAACGTCTCGGATAGCCAGTAGAATCCTCAGGGCGGAGGCAAACGTAGAATGAATAATGTTTTTTCGCATATTCGCACACCGTTCGTGTCTTGCCCACGCCACTTGTCTGAAACGCAACAAAGTACGGCGCGAAATAAAGTGCCGGCTTCCACGCTCTACCGACAGCGTAGACGTATTTTTCAAACGCGCTATAGACGCCGTCGCTATCATCGAACGGGCGCTTAAATCCGCGTACGAGAAGCGTCTCCAATGCCGCGGGCTGTACAACTTTCTTTCCTTCAAACGTGCACGTTGGAAACTCTGCTTGAAGAATTGCCTTCACAGCTTCAACATCGGTCCCGGCATTCATGCACTGAGCGCAAATCTTTCGGAGTCTGCCAAACAATTTCAGGTTTGCGATGTGTTGAGCGGACTCGGGAGAGAAAAGGTGGCGCGCAAGCTCAACGAGCTTCAGTTGACACTGAAAACACAAAAGTGGTGAGTGCTGAGGACGATTTTGAGCAGCTCATACCTGTGCAGCACGCTCTACCACGAAAGAGCAATGTGCATCGACATTCTCATCGTCTGAGATTCCCGCAGCGCGAACGTACTCGGTCAACTCGAAATCGTGCCAAATGGCCGCGAGGGCGTCCGCAGTTTCGTCAGCGGGACGTGTGGCCATTGCAGAGAGAACCGGGCGGGTAAATTCCCTGGGGTTTATCCGCTTTGAACATGCAGCGATTGCTTGGTGGACTGCTTACGGATTGTATTACGAGCCACTGCAATGGTGACACCTCTTTTTCAAAAGCCTCATCCTGGTTTTTACCTTAAATTATACTCTGGTGGACAAGTATATGTAGCCAAAAAAAATATTGCCAGTATTTTCTACGAATTATTGCTGCTGGCAAAGCGAGCTCTCATTCCATGCAGCACTGAGGTGCAGCATATTATTCCTGGCAGCAATGAGCGACCTGCAGATGTTTTACTGCACGGATGGGAGAATGGCCGCAACATGTGCGTTGATGTCTCAATTGTGTTGTCATTTCAGCAGTTGCACAATGCATCAAACTGGGGTGGCTGGAATGCCAAAAAAGTCGAGGAACGAAAAAGCAAAAATTACCTGGAACGATTCTTAGCACGCCGAGTTGATTTTCTCCCTTTCATTATCGAATCTCTGTGAGCATTTGGTACTCGAACTATTTCTGTTGTCCGACGTATCGGCCGAGCCCTGGCAGACGTGGACAACCTTGCAGCTTCTGTCAGCATTCAGCGAGTGTGGCAGCGACTCTCTTTTATTGTGCCGCATGAGACGGCTATGGCACTGGCCGCGCGACAGTAATTGACTCACTTTAATAAATTAGTCTTTAAAAAAGAAAAAGATTGTCCATATGTAGATACATACCTTCAAAGCAAATACTGCCTATGTAGATGTCGCATACATGTATGTAGTTACCGCCTGCAGGCTCCAATATTTAATAATGGTTATGATAATGGTTAGTACGCGTTTTAACATGGATGCAGCAAACCCCAGCAGAAACATATTTATATATTTCGCCAGCGGCCGATTTGTGACGCAACAATTGGGTCAGGGTTGGGAAGGGTTGCACGCACCCACGCAACACAGTTTCGGTCCCGCTTGCACATCCGCTTAATCTCCGCTTAATCTCCCCGCCCACCACACACACACACACGCCACACCACACCGCCCTCATAATGGTCATTCCACCCAAATACGCAGACATTGGCAAGTCAGCCGGTGACTTGCTCAGCAAGGACTACCCCGTCGGCGTCACCAAGCTGGAAGTGAAGAGCACTGCCCCCAACGGAGTGGTACGCACAGGGTTTTGATGCACAGACACTCACTGCTCACTACTCTCACACAGGCATTTACCGTCAACGGATCCCAAGAGTCCAAGTCGGGCGTCATCGGCGGCGAGCTCAAGACCAAGTACTCGGACAAGGTCAATGGTGCGTTATGTGGCGTTTCATCCTGTATTTGCTACTTTGCTCACTCCAGCCACAGGACTTACCGGCACCATCAACTGGTCATCCAGCAACGTTGTCGGCCTGGAAGTTGAGGTGGCCGACCAGCTGGTCAAGGGCTCCAAAGTGTTGCTTAACGGTGCATTGCTGCCCGCTCTGGGGTATTTTGAAGCGACATTTCACATCCCATATATTAATTCAGTCTAGGCAAAAGAACGCCAAGGTCGGCGTGGAGTACAAGCAGGACCACATCTTCACCAACGTCAGCCTGGACGTGTACAAGGGACCTACCGTGAATGCCGATGCCGTTGTGGGCGCCGATGGATTCGTTGTCGGCGGTGAGGTCAGCTACAACGTGAACGACGGCAAGATCGCCAAGTACAACGGAGTGCTGGGATTCAGCAACAGTGACTACGCGGTGGCCGTTCATGCGTATGTTGCTCTCTATTATGCACGGCCACATTGACCTCTGTGCAGTCTGAACAGCTTTGGCGCCTTCTCCGCGTCTTACTTTCACCGTGTCAGCCCGCTGCTGGATGCCGGTGCCAAGGCTCTGTGGGACAAAAAGTCCACCAACGGCAACGTCACTATCGAAGTGGGCACCAAGTACACCGTGGACAAGGACACTTTCCTCAAGGTACATTAAAATCTTGTCGTTTACTGCAGTACAAATCACACTACAGGCCAAAATCAACAATGTCGGTCTGTTGGGTCTGGGCTTCACGCAGACGGTGCGCGAGGGCATCAAGGTGTCGCTGGGTGGCAGCTTTGACACGGCGCGCTTCAACGAGAACGCCCACAAGCTCGGCATGAGTCTGACTTTTGAGGCTTGAGCGGGAGTGCATCCACAATAATTCCACCCTTGAAAAACACTCCCAAACACACACACACACTAGCAACAGAGACTTAACTGAGCTGTCTGTGGTATTTATTTAACTTCAATGGATCGACAAAGTTGTACAGGCCAGTGAAGATGTCGTCATTGCCATCGTCACGCAGCCGTCATGGCCGCCCACAACCAATCAGTGACGTCATGTCTGTTCTGGCTTAAGCGCCATTACGGCATCCACCTCCTGCTCCATAAAAGCTCGCCGTTCGCTCACTTTCTCTTCTTTACGTGTACGCCTAGTCTTTTGTACGTGTACGCCTAGTCTTTTGTACGTACTCTATACATTCATATCTGGTCTGGCGTGTCTAATTCTTCTTTGCAGCCATCAACACCCACAGCGATAATAACACACAACACAACACACACAATGACAGCATCTACACCGACTACAATGACAGACAAGCAAGCCCCGCTGCGACGTGTCAACATGGACGGCACGCTCGCCGCCGACATCACCCGCGCCGAGGCGTTATGGACCGGGGCACCGAACGGTGTGCTGGTGCTGGCGATCCGACGGACTGGCTGCGTGGTCTGTCGCGAGTTCACGCGCGACCTCATGCAGCATTATCGGACACTGCGCGATGACTATGGCGTCGAGGTGGTGGTGGTAGTGAAGGAGGTTATTCAGGCTGATCTGGCGGGGTTCCGTGAGTACTTTCCACTGGACGCCGTCTACCTCGATGAGACCAAAGCTTTCTACCGTGCACTTGGGTATGTCATTTAGATGCATGTAGTTCAGCAATCAATACTTATATTTGCAGTGGCGGGCAGTTGGTGCAGCGCAGTCTCTTGTCGGCAGTGTTGTCGCCGCGTGTGTGGAGTGCGACAAAGCGCGCTCTGGGACGCGGTGTCAAAAATGGATCGCTGACCGGTGACAGCAGGTATGTCAAGTTATGTAGTACTATTTGCAAAGGTAATAAGAGATTAACGTGTCTGTAGCATATATGGAGGAATACTGTTGTTGAATTCCGCCACGGACTCCGTTGCCTACTCGCACAATGAAGAGATTGGCGTGTTGCCGCCCATGAATGAGGTGTTTGCCGCCTGTCACCAACTGGTGCCGGAGAAGCAACGCTCTACTATCACGGCTGTGACTGCCGAGAGTTTGAGTGGTGGCAATGTTGCGCGCCCCGTCTGCGAGGAAGTGTGCGCCCGGACGTAATCATTCATGTCACTTAATAGTGACGCAATATACATGCAATTATAGTTCACAGCATTTTCCCAGCTGGTGGTAGCAGATATCCACGCCACAGGCACAACTGTACATGTATGTACGCCGTACAATAGTAGTAAGTACTAGTAAGTTGTACTTCGCCTACATGTGATGTGCACGATTGTCATTTGATAACACCGCTGAAAATCAGCATGCAAGCAAATAAGCCGGCATCTCTGGAGCTGTCGGCGCTGCACAGGAGGCGGCCAATATCGGCAGCACAACGGCGTCGGCAATACAATGATCTGCCGTGGTGTCTGCGGCCATTTGGATGTGCCTCTACCAAGGTGTGCGCGTGGATTCCCCATCCAATCCATCTGACCACCATTCATCACGGCAGGCACTCATATTCCTGGTGGTGTTTGCGTGGATAGTGCTCACCATGATGCAAGTGTATCAGGCAGAGAGCTCACGCAGTTCGACGCTGCCTCTTACAAATGCCACTAGATCTTAGAGTCTGGCAATTTATTTGTGAATGTCCACGTATATATGCGTATACGCAGCCTACGTTTGATATTCTCGTGTTCTAGCTTTGAATACTATAATTAATTTCATGTATTGATATTTTTGAGTCACTGGCCGTTAGTCCGTCAAATGGTCTGTCCGATGACCAGCAACATCGGCCATGCGCGCTGTTTGATATGCTTCCACCAAGCCAAAGTGAGTCGTCCGCTCGAAATCGCCATCTCGTGCCCGTTCGAGTGCGCAACGTTCTTTATTCCATTTCAATGATTCTGTCTTGAAATCATCATTTTTCGCATAGGCGTACAAAATGAAATTGACTGCCACAAATTTGACAAACCACGATGGATCGATGGTAATTTGATGCTCATCTGTAGAGTATGTAATTCCTGTCGAAATAGCCATCCATGATAGCACTGACTGACACAAAGCCGAGTCACTGCAAGCTGTTCGAACCCCGGATATCAATGCAATTATGGCCGCGAATCGCGTAATAAAATCAAACGCAAAAAGGAAGTATACCGATCGAAACTTAGACGATGGGTAGAGCGGGTTTGCGTTAATTTTAGCATTGAGTTTTCGAATGCAGTAATCGGCTTCTTCAGCTGCAACGTGTACCAAAGCGTCCACGTTTTTGCGTAGCATACCCGGTACCTTGAACACCTTGGCAATCTCTAGATTGAAGTCATCACTAGCTTCGAAGGCAGAGATGCAATTCAGTTGATTAAAAACTTGAGTGGCGGCCAGAACGTGTTCCGCGGAGCGTTGTTCACTGATGTACAGACGATGCTGCTCAGGTTGACCGCAAGCAGGACACTGGTTAGGGACTGACGAGAGAAGTTGCACCGCCAATGATTTGCCAACAAATCCCTTGCCACATGTCAACTGGACGTCCACACACTGATCCGGCTCAAAATCAGGCTCGATTGTGATGCTGAAGATCCCAGCATCCAATGGCGACGGACTGATATCATCCTCGGTATTTGCGGGCACTACGGTGAACTGATCCGTGTATGCCAGCACCTGACGGTCGACAGAAGCATTTTCGATAACATCACATACTAAAGCAAGGCGATAAGTGCCTTGCATTTTTGGCGCGGATGCAACGATTTTGAATTGCTTTCCGTGTACGATAGAAAGAGCCGGGGGCAATGCAATGTCTTCATCGATATCGATCTCTTTAAGATAACGCGGCGCCGCAGCGGCAATGTTGTATTGGACTGTCTGGACGTCTGGACGCAAACGACCGGGGCTGTATTTTTGCAGATCCGCTACCAGTTTGGAGCACATAATTCCGTCCGGATGCGTTTTGGTCAAATCCAAGAAAGCTTTTAACGGTGCGCTTGGGCTTAGTTGCTTGGCATTTGCCAGCACAGTGAACAGGATCACTGCTGCGGTGCCAAGAGTAAGCATTTTCGGTGGTGAGCAAACTGGAATTGAAATTTGGTGTGAAGACCGCGCAGCTTTTATAGATAAATGCACGTGTCATTTCAGGAGTATGGAAGGATCCATGGAACAAATGCACGTGTCATTTCAGGAGTATGGAAGGATCCATGGAACAAATGCACGTGTCATTTCAGGAGTATGGAAGGATCCATGGAACTGATATAATTAACCACTGATTGGACGCCGCAGAAGAGCAGAAGAGAAAACTGAGAATAGTATTAGGGGGTTTATTATAGATGATGAATAGTCTGACTGAGAATAGTCGATTGATTTTTTCACCTCACGCAGACAATGTGTGGTGATCTGTGCCTATTGTAATGGTAGTCGTATGTTGTGTATGCTATGCGCATAGAGCGCGACCAAACAACCGTTTGATGGATATTGCACGCGCAGACTCGACATGGTGCAATGGGTACGAATGAGGGTGTTGAAAGGTGTTTCCAGTAGGTTCAAATGGGTCTGGTGGCTTAAATAAAACCAACAATGTAATACAGGGGGGCGGTACAATATAATAAAGCTATAAATATAACCTGACTGCGCTTTTATACGTGAGGATGATGAATGATGTGCTGATGGATGTATACGCACAGGAGATAAATATATATTTTTCCAAACATGTCAGTTAGCACATCAAGCCTTGTGGCGCAGAATATCGCCCACCGACTCCAAGTAGAGCGCGGCCAGACCGCCTAGTGCAGTCTTGACTGCCACAGCGCACGTGGTAATGCGGCCCTGTGGCGGAGTGAACGCCTGCACCTCCACCAAGAACGGCGTGCCATCCATCATGGTGGCCGACAAGTAAATATGATACTGCGTGATAAGTGGTTAGCAGAGTCTGTACAATCCATTTTAGCAGGTCCACTAACCCGATCGTCCACCTGCCGCTCAGCAACCGTAAATAGATTGTTCAGTGCCAGTTTCTTGCTGCCGAGAGTGTTACAGTGTATATGCGTATAGACAATATCACAGCTGTCTATGCGTACCGCAGTTCGTCGACATTCGGGAAGGACAGATCGTTGATTGTGCCGGCAGCTTTGTCAGACAGTCCGTCACCGCGCCAAAGCGACAAGAAATCATTCTGTGTCAGCGCGCCGTCTTCGCGGGTGAGAATGTGCAGCGGCACGGCCGTCTGGAAGAAGAACACGCCCACCGAATTCTTGACGGCAACTTGCAGCTGGTTCACAGGGAGCGTGGGCTGGCTGTGTGTCAGCGGGTTGATGGCCAGCGGTAGTGAGCATTCCGCGCTCTGTCCAGCTGGGAGGGGCGAGCGGATCTGAAGCGGGCCGGCCGGCAGCACGCCAAATGTGTTCTTGTTGAACTGGATGGCAAAGTCACCGAGCGGCTGCATGGCCTTGTTGATCACCGTCATTTCCATGACGATCTGGCCTTGGCGCCGGGCAAATGTTCCGTGGATCTCCATGCCGCGCGCATTGGCCGCCAACAGCATGGCCTTCTTGGGCGCCACGAATGCTCCCGATGTCGACTGCACTGTGCCGCCCAGATCTAATTGTCCCAGCTGACCCACAAAGTCCAACATTCCGCTGCCAGTGACCTGCTGCTGCTGCTTCTGCTGCTGTTGAGCGGGGGCAATGTTGGCTACGGGTGGCGGAGAGTAAATGGCCGGCGGTGGCGAAGTTGGCTCATCAAAGTCCAGGTCCAGCAAGTTGGCCTGCTTATTGCTGCGTGCATTGCTGTTGCCCGCGTCGATGCTGTAAGCATTCGTACTTGCACTGGAATTTAATGTCAGCTATAGTTCAGTACAGTTAAGACGGCGTACAGGTTACTGCTGTAGCTGACTGCACTTGGCGCCGGGGCAAAGACATTTGCAACCCCTTGCAGTGAGCGCTGCTTCAAGTTGGGAAACAGGGAGCGTGGCGGTTTCTGATAAATAGATGCCAGGCTGCTAATGTGCAGCAGAAGCTGTGCAAATTAGCGGATTCTATAGAGTTTACAGAACTCGTTGCAGCATATTTGATACCTCGCTCAGCAACTGCGGGTCTAGATTGTCTGTTTCCGTGCTGATCGGTGGCTGCTCCGACAGCACAATAGCCTTGGCCGTCACCGGGTCCGTGGACAGCAGACGCCAGTAGATGTAGCCGCGGTCGCGCACATCCGGATTCTCCGTCTCTTCCGTGGCCCACTTGAGCACTTTGGGCACCAGCGTCTTGCTGTCGTTGGGTCGCTTGATGAACAGTTTCACCGTGGCCGTGAGCAGTGCCAGTTGAACCTGCGCCACTGAACACGCAAATAATATTAAATTTTAAGCAAACCTCGACGGTCTCCTCCAAGAAACCTTCACTGATGATGCTCTCGTAGCGGTTGGGATATTTGCGAAACACATCCTTGATGACGATGATTGCTTCCTGCACGACGTAGTTCACTTTGGTCTGGATTAGTTCCACCAGGGCCTGGATGCACTTGTCCGCCGACGGTTCAATCTTGACAGCACAGCGGCCAATGGAGCGCACGGCCTTGCGCACAAAATCCACATCGACCTCGGCAGCATATCTAATCAACATTAAATTATATATACCTAGAATAAATCAATATCCATACTCTTTCAGCTCGGCCAGCATAATGTCCACGTTGGACTCGTTGACTATGCGAAACATAATGTCCAGCTTGGACAATTTGACGTAGATGGGATCGTTGTAGCGGCAAAAGAACGCTTTCATATCGCCCATCACCAAGTCGGGTCTCTTTTGCACAAACAGAGCAATGTTGCGCAGTGCCACGTACTGCAGCTCAGGCTCGCCGCTGACCAGCGTCACTGTGCATCGCATAAACAAGTGTTGTTTGAATAAATTGAAGTCAAACCTAGAGGCGGCGCCATCTTCTTGTAAATGGTGTTGGCATACTCGCTGTCCTTGCAAAAGTTGAGCAAATACATCAAGGCCTTGACGGCAGTCAACACGACAGCACTATTAGCATGCTGCAGCCGCGGGGCAATACGATCGATCAGCGATTCGGCGTCTCCTTGTTGCTGCGGTGTGACAAACATGAACGCCTCCATGATGTACGTCTGTGCCCATCTAGAATGTGAGAATTGTTGGCACCGTAATTAAACTCACTCTGAGCATTCACTCAATGCAGAAGCAAAGATTACTGGCAGTGTTCATGTCGATTTGCAGTTGCAGATCGTCCGACTTTTCATGGATCTCGATCAGCCCGGCAATCGCATTGGCAACCACCTACAAAGATGATGAAGTATTATATCATACAATGGAATATGATAAATACCGTCGGGTTACTGTCGGTCAGGAGCGCCTTCAAGTTGTCCAGAAGACCTTCATTCAGCACCAATTGACGATCGTTGAAGAACAGTTTTGGTATGCAAATCGCCGCTGTTTTGCGCACATACGGGTCAGTGTCCTTGAGTGCGGCTCGGAGAGGCTCGCACAAACAATCAATGACTCTGTCCACATTAATATAGCCCATGGTGCGAATAGCCAGCGCGCGGATGAGCGGATTAGAATCCGTGGCGTCCTATGCAATACAGTTTGATTGAACGGTTACTACAGTTCGATAAAGCACACACCTTCAGAAACGAGTTGACGGCCATCAGCACCAGGTCAGGCTTGGACTTGGCATAGTTAATGAGGTAGAGGTAGACCATCTTCTTGATCTCCAGGTCGGCGATCTGCATGCAGGCAATCACATCCGGGAACAGGGCCGACATGTCGTTGCCCATGGTCATGTTGGCCACAATCTTCTTCAGCACGATGCGGCGGCGCTGGTTGCGCGGGTCCTTCTTGGTGTCAATGTCCAGCAGTTCCAGGCGCAGCTCCTGGACTTGCCTATGTTTATGTAGTGCGTACGGGTGGTAAGGGACGGCTCCATGATAGCAGCGCCATCACGAATACATCGGTAATACGCGCAAGGCGTGTTAGTAGTAGCAGCACTGCGGCCACCACTTTCTGAAAGTACTGGCATCAGACATTGTGCTTGGGTGAGATACAGCATGAGTGCAATTTAAAACAATGGGACTGACCAACACAATCCATGCGAGAAGTCTGCTGCTTTCAAATCAACGTCTAAATGCATTGCAAATGGGTTATGGCGCGCATTGTGGTGCTCATGAGTTGTATCAACCTCAACCAAATATTGCACTATCTTATTGATACATAGTTTGGCGGAGCTGACTGGGGACATTATTAACTCTCCAACGCAATCTATTGAATGATCCAAAACGACATGCACGCATAAAATACAACCTATGTACACCTTAAATGTAACCTTGCATGTAAATAGCAAGCCACAGCGGATTGTACGTACCACATTCAATATGTGACAGTGAATGCAGACCTACGTGTCGCAGCACCACTGATCTCTTATATGCAACACGCAGGATGGCGCATATCTCCAAACATACATGTCGTCGCCGCTGCTGTACGCACTGGCTATGGGCGCAGTGGCCGGCCTTTGGCGATGGCGCCGTCGATATCAAGCTAATCAAGGCCGCGCGCGTGATGATCGCGGAGACACGCTGCGCAACCACTCGCCACCAGTGGATGTACCGGTAGTGGATGCACACCTACCCGCGAAACAAGTACAGGCGGCACACCGCGACACCACACAAAGTCCGTATGACCCGTTCGTGGCACAGCAGCAGTACTACCGCACCGCCAAGGGACCCGAACCTGTCACACTGAGTCATTAATATACACGCCGTACTCGCGTCTCTTTCCCCGTAGTCTGTATAATAGCTTTATCCAGCGCCGCCCACTCGCTGCGATGCGCGTGGTTCCCGTGCCGTGTCTGCAGGACAACTACGCCTACCTGCTACTCGACGAGCGTTCCCGGACTGGTTGGCGGTGTCAAATACTTTTATGCTGGGCGTGCTAATGCAACTGTCCCGTAGCTATCGCCATTGATGCTGTGGAGCCGCACAAGGTTCTCACGGCAGCTGCAGATGCTCAGGTGGCCATTACCTCCCTGTTGACCACTCACCATCACATGTACGTATATCATCTTTAATCGGCCTTTTATCCTACTTATGAAGGGACCACGCGGGAGGCAATGCCGAGATGAAGCGGCTCCTACTTCAAGGCGGCACGGGAGTGGAGTGTATTGGCGGAGATGCGCGCATTCAAGCAGTGGACCGCATAGTTGGACACGGGGACTCGTGGACGGCAAGTGGTGTTGCATGCACGCTGGTTAACTCTGTCTCAACGCTGATGTTTCATACATAGTTTGGTGACGGTATCAGTGTGCGCGCATTATCGACACCGTGTCACACTAGTGGACATGTGTGTTACCACGTCACGGAGAAGGAAGGCGATGGTGTTGTATTTACCGGCGACACGTTGTTCATCGGTACCGCCAGTATCAATACAGTACTTGATATCTTCGAAACGGCGAGATAGAAAGGCTGCGGGCGCTTTCCGAGGGCACTGCGGAACAAATGACCTCTGGTACTGGTGGACATCTCGGCACCCTTCCCGGTCAAACGCTGGTCACTGCGTCGATACGGCAACGTAGTAATTTGAGTCGCACTCACAGTTGATACGGACAATGTGGCGCTGAAGAAGTTTGCAGAACGCTGCTCCGTTCAAAGTGGTGCTGCTGGTGCCCAGCACTATTGCTACTGAGCTGGAGATCAATCCGTTTATGCGCGTGGGGTGCGTGAATATCTACATGAAATGTCTACATGTAACCACCATCTCGCTAATGATTGTAAATGCAGAGATGCTAAACTGCAAGCAAAGCTGGCACACCTGACATTTATGCCATATACGTCGCAAAGCTGGTGCGAGATGAAGAATAGAATAAAATTGCCGCCTTTAGTTTATTGACAGGATTTGATGCTACTAGTGCATTCGATGATGGTTGCTGTTGATATCGGCATCAGTCCGGTCAACAATGCTCTGGCGCTGCGCTCGATAAGATTAACTTCACCGACCGTCGGAGTTTCTATGGACCAGTACGTTGTCCTCGTGACGATTACTCGGTTCATAACTCATGTGCTGCCACTCCTTGCTTCTTCTATGCCGTATTGCTCCCAACTGACCAAGCTTACGATAGAGTCTGCGTCGCTAATTGCTTCAAGC
>JAZDSV010000058.1:0-82197 GCA_036784855.1 Aphelidium insulamus
GCACCTTTTTCCACTCCCCGGCCAGCCGTAGACGGTCCAGCTCACGGCCAACCATCTCGGCCGATGCACCGCCGCCGCCACCACCGCCACCGAAGCCGCCAGTCAACCCAGACTTGACACTGCTCATAGTGTGTAGTGTATAAATTACAATCACAGCGGTGTGATGTGGTCGCTTGTCGTATTAAACAATCATCGAGTATAAATATTTTGTTTGGCTGTGCAGCTTGCCACTCGGCAGTCGGCATCCATACAGAAAGCTGCAGGTACCAAGTCTACTTCTACACAGCCACCACATTCCACAAGCTGGTCATACTATGTATGTATGTGCAGCCACAAAATACACGCAAGCATCCAAATCGAATGGCAGACATGGATATGTATTATGTATTATTATGTCAGAGACACAGACACCCGGCACTATAACAAATGTTAATTTAATGGAGTGTAACGACGATCCAGCCACTGGTGCACGTGGTCACACAGTGCCAACAGAGAATCCAGCCACGGCACACTGTCAGCATCTGTGCTTGGTGGCAGCGATGTGATCTCCATCTCGCGCACGGCCCGCACACACACCCCAGCCCACTGCACGGTAACCGTGGATCCAGATCGGCGGCCCGCACTATAGTCAGCATCATCGTTGTCACCGCCACCATGTAGCATTGCAGAGAATGTCCCATCCACCAAACTGCGACCGGCAATCACTGCCACCATCCGCTCATCCAGCCAGTAGTGCTCAGATAGAGCGGCAGCGGGGCAGACACACTCATCCAGCAGCTGTAACAATGATCGCGCCGGGTCTGCTATTCTTTCTGATGTGTTTGTAGCCGGCAGAAGGAGTGGCCGCAGCTGGTCGCGCAGCAGCAACTCCACCACGTGCCGCCTGTCTGCCAGGCCACAGAATGCCGCCAGTTGTCGTGCCAGTCCCGCCGCCAGTTCTTCGTCTCGGAGAATATTGCTGTCAGCACTACTGGACACAGCAATAGACTTGCGCAACAAGTGGCGGTCACAGTAGCCGGCCAGAAAGTGCAGGACAAACTCGGAGCGCGTATTCACCACCACTGGCGGTAATGTCTGTTGATGACGCTTTAGTAGTGCCCACGCTTCGGGCACCATTGGTCGCCATCCAGACGATGCAGGAGTCTCAACCCGGCGCGGCAAACCGGCCATGAGCCACGGCCAGGTGACCAGCACGCGATGCAGCACCAGCTGATGGTGTACCTGACGGGCGCGCAACTCTATGGCAGCACCCACGCCTCCAGGCCGCGGCACCAATCGCACAACTTCCTCCTCGGTGCGACGCAGTTCGTACTGCAGGATCATGCCGGGGCCTCGACGAGGATGTTTATCGGTATCATCATCACCGGTCACCGCGCCGCCAGACTCGCCCACGTAGTGCATGCCGGGCGGGTCAGACAGGTCCAGCTGGTAGGCGCGGTGCAGACACGGATGTCGTTGTTGTCGGGCATTTTGGAGCTCACTTGCTGTCGAGTTTAGCAGCTGCAGCAGCACCAGCGGGTCACACTGCCACGGCAACCACGATATGCGGACCGTGCGCACCTGGTCACCGGCGCGCAGTCGCGGAAAGTCCAGAGTCAGTCGGGGTGTCTGGCGCGGCACAAACTCCAGCACGCCGCCACGCAAAACACCACCACCACCACCATTACACACAAAGTCCAGCTCGTGCAGGCCGCGCTGTGCATTCAGTGCTGCCGACTCTTCCATGCCGCCGTCCACCGCGATGGACCTGATGACAGCATCTCCGGCCACGGGCATCGATGCCGACAGGTGGGCAATGGGTGGCGGGCCGTGGTGTGACAGTGGTGGGTCCACCCGCAGCTGGTTGTCCATACCACTCACGGCAGCAACACCACCACTATTACCACCAGCAGACTGCCCATGCCGCATCATGAGACCACTCTGACGACGACGCCGGCGGTGGGACTGCAGCGCGGGCAGGTGCAGCGCCTGGAACTCCATGGTGCACAGCGACACACGCAGCATGGCGGCCGGCCGAGCCATCAGCCGCGGCAACACCACGCCGTCCACCACCGCACACCAGCGCCGGGAGACCAGACGCATCGAGGACAGCTGGCCGAGACACCACGGCACCGGGTCCGAGGGGGCGCACACGGCGCACAGCACGGCCGCCAGCACTTCATCGGCCGCCAGCGCGTGGTTCATTGTAATACATAGTGTTGCATTATTAGCGGCTTGTGGCTGTTCACTGTGGCTGTTCGTTCACTGTATACGTATTAAACAAGTGTGCAAGTGAATATAGTATCGCTGTGGCTCAATATAGTACATATGTGTATATGTCTACATATGGCGGCGCTATACATACATACATAAGTTTGTATGAATAACATATGCGTACACACACACACCAGAGACCTGAAAAGGCGTTATGGGAGTAAACAATACCCACCCATACCCACCAAGCTTACCCCGTACCCACCCATTACCCAAAAAATCTTTACCAACCCATACCCACACCATCCATTCTCAAACCCGGGTTTTTTTTAATGTCGATCGCCGTCAAGAGCGCGTCACGCTCCGATTCCATGGCGAATTCCGCGATCAATGCGTGGAGAAATTCCACCTTCTGGTTCACCCAGTCGTGCGTGTGATACACTGGTGGACAGCAGTGAAACGAGGGGTCAGCGAAAGAAGTCTTGTCGTCGTAGCGCGGTTTTCGCCTTCAATGCATGCCAGCAGATGTTTCAATTTGACGGTGAATGTTTCCGTCTGCCTTGCATCCGGGCAGGAACAGTCGCATTGGACCGCTTGCTCTGAACAATGTCAATACATACAATATTGGCCATAGTAGTAGATACTATCGCGACAAAAGACAGAGCGGCTAACTCACATAAAATATTGGTAATAGTTGTAGATATTGTCGCTTTTCATTCACGATGTCCGATTGGATTCGCTAAAATAAGCCTTAATTCCGCCCCAAAAATTGCTAATTTTCCTTGCGCTCCAGTGCCCTTGAGGCATCGTGCTGGTCTATAGTGCTAGTATGCAGTGTTCCAGTGCTCCTGTAGGGTTGTTTCTGTTATTCCCAGTGCTCTGCCGCCCCGGGTGTGCCCCCTGGTGCTCATGCTCCTGGAGCTCCGCCACTCAGTACATTGAAATGAAGTGTCAATAAGTCTCTGAGACAATGCAGATAACTGGGATGGCTGCCATGGCACGTATAGGGATGATATAGAAGGCGAGGACAGCTCGAGTGCAAGCTCTGGATATGCATACGAACAACATGCATGTATATCATTCACTACACCATTCTTCTCACACCTCATCGCACCTTATCGCCCAGCGGCTACCCGGGAAGGAGTGAGAAAGGTGTACCCTTCATTGGAGCCGTCCACACGCGTACCATAGAGCACTTGTGCGCCGCCTGTTGATTCAGTGACTTGACGCTGCGGCCTCTCTTTTTTGCCGTTTTCTCGCTCAAAAAATAAGCTCTAATTTTACGCTAATTTGCGCCGGATGGCACTCGCGAAATTGCGCGTCCTGCTAAAATTGCAGCAATTTTACGGCATTTCCGAGAATTAACTCAATATGGAATTACGGCAATTTTAAGGTGTGATCGGACATCGTGATTGAAAAGGACAATACTATAGTGACGAATGACAGAGCGGCTTACTCACCAAGGAATTTTCGCAGCTCGACAGGCCCCATTTTCTCATTGAGGGCGCCTTATGCCACCTTTGCCCAAGTGCAGAGAGGGCAGTCGCTTCTTGGCGATTCACCTCTTAAATGTGTAAATATGCATATTTGAATTCACATCTCTCGTTGCATCGCACATCCATCGCACCCCACCAGCACCATACGTACTGCTGGTAACCGTATGTGTCACTCACGATAAGATTAAATAGTTTCAACTGTTTCAACCTGACAGTTGTCTCGGTAGTCCACTACACCGATCTACGAAATACCAGAGAGCGACACGGCTTGAGCACTCTCATTAAAGAGCATCTATCTGACAGCACATACAAAGATACTCTCGTTATATTTACACTGCGGAAGTGAACATACAAAGATACTCTCGTTATATTTACACTGCGGAAGTGCTGCTGCTAGCATCCTGGACACCTGAGCTTGTGCTGCTGTCCGGCAGACTGCCACTACGGCTAATGATGCCATTGTGTCGCGTGGTAGTAGATATATCAGCGTCTGGCGTGGATGTCACCGCAGACTCGGTGAACGCCGCCTGCGTTTGACAGGCGATATAGGTGCTTGACGCGGCCGCGGCCGAGTGATTTAGCTGGCGGTTACGCTGGAACCGGTGTATGCTCACCTTCATCATGATCAGTGTCTGCACCAGCGCCACATTGTTCAACCCAATGAACCACTGGTACGGCACCAGCGTCTCGTCGAGGGGAGCATTGGCGTAGACGACATTCGCAATGCCGATTAGGGTGACATACAAGCAGCACAAGCAGCAGTACCCGGCAATGATGTCGGTCTCGGAGCGGGCCAGCTTCAAGTTGCGACGCGTCTTGAGCACGTACCGCACGAAAACCGTGATGCAGAACCCATCCATGGCCGAGATCAGCATGGCCATTGACACATTGAGCACGACAAACAGCAACTGGTAGCCCTCCACGGTGCCGATGGTGGCCTGCAGCACCAGTATGGTGCCCAGGTACACCAGGCCGTCAATGGCGCACCCGTAACAGATGGCAATCATGGCCCGTTTGACAATCACCGATGTTGCCGCGGCCTCCGTGCGCCAGTACAAGTACACCACGTACACCATTTTGGCGCCATGGTCCACAATGGCGGCCACGACGCGCCACCCATTCCTGATTGCAATCTCGTCGTCATTCAACGCCAGCCGCCAGCCAAACAAGTACATGGACGCCGCCAGCAGCACTGATCCGGATATAAGCAGCATGTTGAACCGGAGTCGCAGTGCCGACACGCCAAACGTTTGCAGAATCCACACCGTGAACCCGATGCACTGCAGCGAGATCAGCGTGCAGAGTGTGTACGCGGCCGGCATCATGTACGGTCGGCTCAGCGGTAACATTGCACTACTGTGATATTCCTAGTTTGCGTACTTCTGTGGTAATGTTGTATGTGGTGTATATTGCTAAGGATTAGTGTATGGTGTATGGTGTATATTGCTCAGGTGTGTGTCTGTGTTCATGGCTCCATTGGCACAGTCGTGATTCGCTGCTCCACAGTGGAAATGACGCTGCTGTTTCTATGCTTCCCTCAATATAAGTTGATTGTCTATGTAATACATTATGCCAATAAATATCTGGCACGCAATGGCCATCCCTGATTATCAGATCAGTGTCTCCAATATGTTCATTCGGAGACGTGGTTCGACCACCTCTGCTGAGTGCACCTCTTACATAATCACATGGAAGCTGTATTCTATACGCACCTTTTGTTCAATAATACTTCGAGCGTGCAGCTGTATCTTATGCCAATATCTACGAAAGTAACAATATTCAAACAGATAAAGGTCTATATATTCACACTGCAGTAGAGCTGCCAGCCTCAGTTACTCCATCGGAACTTGTGCTGCTATCCTGCAGACTACTGCTGCGGCTAATGATGCCAGTGTGTCGCGTGGCAGTAGATGTATCTACATCTGGCGTGGATGTCACTGTAGAGGCGGTGAACGCCTGGGTCTGACTGGCGATGTAGGTGCTTGACGCGGCCGCGGCCGAGTGATTTAGCTGGCGGTTACGCTGGAACCGATGAATGCTCAGCTTCATCATTATCAGTGTCTGCACCAGCACCACATTTGTCAACCCAATGAACCACTGGTACGGCACCAGCGTCTCGTCCAGTGGCGAATCGGCATAGGCAATGTTGGCGATACTGATCATGGTGACCAGGAAGCAGCACACGCAGCAGTATACGGCAATGATATCCGTCTCGGAGCGGGCCAGCTTCAAGTTGCGACGTGTCTTGAGCACAAAGCGTACAAATATGACAATGCACAATGCGTCCATCGCCGATATCAGCAGTGCGGTGACCACATTGATGACACTGAACAGTGCGTAGTGTCCCTGCACGGTGCCCGTGGTGGCTTGCAGTGCCAGTATTACGCCGATATATATGGAGCAGGTGGTGGCACAGCCATAGCATATTGCAATCATTGCCCGCCTGACAATCGCCGAGGTTGCCGCGGCCTCTGTGCGCCAGTACAAGTACAGCACGTACACCATTTTGGCGCCACAGTCCGCCACGGAGCCAATGACGCGCCACGCATTCCGAATTGCCAGCTCGTCATCATTCAGCGCCATGCGCAACCCGTACGTGTACATGGACACCGCCAGCATCACCGAGCCCGACATGAGCAGAACATTGAACCGCAGGCGCAGCGCCGACACGCCGAACGTGATCAACAGCCACGCCGTGAACCCGATAAACTGTAACATGAGCAGGGCTCCCACTGTGTATGCGGCCGGCATCATGTACGGCCGGCTCAGCGGCTTCATGGTAAGCTTTCTTTTTCCGTAGTCTGCTTGACTCTATATGGGACTGTAAGTACGAGTAGGTGGTGTGGAGTGTATTGTGAAGTGTGGCTCCATTCACTTGCGACCTTCTGATTCGCTGCTCCTCCGCGGAAATGACTTTCGGTGCGAAAACACTATGACTGCAATATCGGCCCTGTTGTTCTTTATTGCTTTGAAGTGAGTGAACTTCAATCGTCTACAAGAACAGTCCTAAAAGTAGTGCTATAATAAGCGCAGCCGTTGAATTCTCTCGTGGTACATCTGACGAGGCAGGTGAAGTGGCACCCTGAGGTTCGGCCAAATTAGCGGGTGCCGTGTCAGCGGGTCCGTATTGCAATATGTCATCTTCAGCGCGGTAGTACAGATAGCCACCGCTCACCAATATGCTGGGATACTTGTTTGTCCACTCTTTAAAGTCTTGAATGTGGTATGGTGCTGTCTGGCCGCTCACCGTGTCCCACTGAACCAGACTGGCATAGTCGTTGCCATTCAATTTCTGCAGCGCCACAATCTTGTCTCCGATGATGTAGACGTTATCAGCAGAAAATCCCCCATCGGGCGCTGTATACGTTCGGACCAGAGTGGCACTGTCAACATCCCACTGCTCAATGTCGCTTGATACCATATACACCGTAGTACCATTGACCAATAATCGTCTTGCAAATGTATCAAAAGTGTTTAGAAGCTTGCCGGTTTTTATATCCCACTGACAGACACCAGTTGTCTCGTTAACGGTGAACAGGAAATTGTTGGATACGGCTAGTGGCACTGTGCCGGCATAGGATCGAACCAGTTTGCGGGTATTAGTGTCCCAGTGTTGCACGGTGCTGCTCGTGCTGTAGATGGTGATCCCGTTGCTGATTTTACTTTCGAGTGTTCCGATAAATATCTGGCCGTCGGTGCCCTGTAGCGCGGAAACCACCTTACCAACCGCGAATGAATGCATCAGATTTCCCGATGTAGTGTCCCACTGCTTGACACTGGTCGCAAAGGAGAGACCGGTGTAGAGATATTTTTCGGTCGAAGCAACGGCTCTGAATCGAAAATCATTCTCATTGGCTACAAAGTCACCCGCATATTCCCGCTGCGGTGAGCGGAGAGATGCGGAATTGATAATCCACTGCTCTACCAATGACTGGAAGGAATACGTTATCTTGGACGATGTTTGGTTTACAAATATCGAGTTGGCACGACCCACAATAGCTGTGGTGAAGAGTCGTTCGCCCGAAATGACTATTCGTTCCGCCGCGTTAACGAAAGCTGAGCCATTATTCTTGCATATGTCAAACTGATTCGGGTCGCACTGTGTGTGGTCGGTGGGGATGTCGCGATCTTTGATGCCAACAGTGAATGTTGTGCGTACTGTATTTGGAAATACCACAGCCATTGGGTCGGCCCATGAGGTCCCGACCAGCACGACAGAAGAGAGAACTGCCGCCACGATCATTGCAATTGAGTGTGAAGTGGAGTCTACTGTTGGCTACAGTACTGTTAACTGCACTGCTGAAACGCGTTGTAGTACAGCAGCTGGGCCAATCATCTTACCGGTGTGGAAACATTTTGAACTGCTGACAACGCGTCACTGATTTCTATCTCACGGGCGGTTGATGTTTCTCTGCGTGATATGTGAAGGGAAGCAGGCAGACACAATAAACACACTTGTACATAGAGATTGCATTAAAGCCCGAACAATCCCCCTGGCTGAACAACCAGCAATCAATCACTCAACCGAAGACAACCGAAGGCGCCGCTTACGCACAAAGCGGGTTCAATATGACAACGTTCGACCCGAATGCTTTCCTGCGCAATGTGCTGCAACGCAACCGCCAAGCAGCCGCAGCAGCAGCAGCAGCAGCAACAGCAACAACAGCAGACTCAGCAGCTGAGTGAGGCCAAGGCTGCGGTGGTCGCGTCCATGGGCGCCAAAGCCCCGCCGGCACTGGTAAGCGCGATGGCCGCTGCACCGATTGCGCGTCCCGGTACACCTCTCACTATGTGCTCATATATGTACAAGTTTGTCTAATGCACATTGTGCAGTGGATGAAGTGGTGCACGCGCCCAGCCAGGACGAAATTCGGCGACAGTATCTGGAGGAGGAGCCGGTCCCGCTGGCAATGCCGCCACCATCAAGGGTGCGCGACAATGTCCCGACGGAGCAACATCTCAAGGATGAAGACCATCACGATCGCCGCAGTCGCCACCGCGAGCTTTCGTCGAGTGGTCGGCGCCGCCCTGAACGGTCATTGTCACGCGAGAGCCGCAGAAGGCGCCCGCATAGTAGTCGCCGTCGTGGCGATCGACGCTCCAGCTCCCGATCACGGACACGTAGCCGCAGCCGCAGTCGAAGCCGTGGCAGCAGACACCGCCGCAGCCGCCATCGGAGTAGTCATCGTCGTCGATCGTCGCGTAGTGTGTCTGCCACACGGGGCGATGACCGGGATGATGGCTTGTCGTCGAGACAGAGCCGCCGCCAGCGCCGATCGTCGCGCTCAGTGTCGCGCAGTCGTCGCAGTCGTCGACGCCACTCCCGGACGCCGTCCCCCGAAGAACACCGTCCCCGCCGCTCAAATGACGACAAGGCAAAGACTGCAGAATCTCAGCAAGCACGGCTGCCAACACCGCCGCCCAGATCTGCAGATATTCCTCGGGAAGAGTCCAAAGACAAGCCGAGAGTTGCAGACAAAGATATTGAAGAAGACACCAAGAAAGATGTCAAGACGGACACTGACAAGGAAACCGGCAGAGACACAGACAGACAAGAGACAATTGTTGTCGAAATTGACGGGCAACAAGAACTTGGCGACGATAAGAACGGTAAGAGTGACAGGAAGCGGTCACGCACGAGATCGCGCAGCCGGGACAAGCGCCGTCGCGATGACAGACGCTCGCCAGCGCCACCACCGAGACGCCGTCGCTCCCCGTCGCCACCGCCCAGACGCCGCCGCAGTCCGTCACCCCCTCGGCGCAGATACGCCCCGCCACCACCGAGACGCATGCGGTCCCGCTCCCCGCCCATCCGGGGCCCCACCATCATCAGCTTCGAGGAGGAGATGGAGCGCCTGGACCGCACGCTGTGCGTCATGCAGATCTCGCAGCGTATCCGTAACCGCGACCTCGTCGACTTCTTTGAGGGCAGCGGTGTGGGCCGGGTGCGTGAGGTGCGCATTGTCAAGGACAGCCGCTCCGGCGCCAGCAAAGGCGTGGCATACGTCGAATTCGCCGAACTGGAGTCGGTGGAGAAGGCGCTGCGCCTGCACGGCAGCAAGTTGATGGGCGCCCCATGCACCGTGCAGCGCTGTGAGTCCGAGAAGCAGCTGCTGTTGCAGCAGGTGCAGAACGGCTCCTTTGGCAACCCGCAGGTCACGGACGACTCCAATCTGCGCAAGATCTATGTGGCTGGCCTGAACCCGCTTCTGAGCAAGGAAGAGATCCGACCGATCTTTGAGGCGTTTGGCCCTCTCACCTTCATCGATCTGCAGCACGACCCGGAGACGCGCCAGTTCAAGGGCATAGCCACCATTGGCTTCAAGCTGCCCACCGATGCCAAGAACGCCGTGATCACCATGAACGGGTTCCCGTTGGCCGACCGTACAATCCGCGTGGGATGGGTCCGTGAACGCTCGGGGCCCATCGTGGTCGGCATGGACTTTGAGCGCATTGACGACGACGGGTGTGCGGCGCTGGGACAGATGAACCGCACCCAGCTGATGGCCAAGCTGGCCAAGGAGCGCGGTATCGACATGCCCGGCTACACGGATGTGGACGGCGTTGGCAGTGCCAAGTCATCAGCTCCACACGACTCGGGGATAATGTCGGCGACGGCACCCGCCATGCAGGCCACGCGCAACTGCGTACTGCGCAACATGTTTGACCCGGCGGAAGAGACGGAGCCCGGCTGGCAGGACGAGATCAAGGCCGATGTGACGGAGGAGTGCTCCAAATTTGGCACGGTGCTGCACGCCGCCGTGGACACCGAAGACCCCGATGGATGTGTGTATGTGCGCTTCGACACGGTAGAGGCGTGCGAGAATGCTCAGCAGACACTGGACGGACGCTGGTTTGCGCAGAAGCAAATCTCGGCCAAATTTATCGTGGACGCCATTTATGAGGCACGCTTTCATCTGGCGTGATATGGTGGTTGGAGGGCTTCTCAAATATATATACATATTCCATAGACATATTATTGTAGTATGTATGCAAATGGGGTGCGGTTCAGTGAAATTTGCCGGTACATTCTATTTATTAACACCTAAAATACAGCCCTGATAGCGCTGCCTGTAACGCTATGAAGCGCGCTCGTCTCTTTATGTCGCCCCTGTCTGAATGTCTCGCTAATTGGCTAGGATACGACGCATAACACCCTCCACTCACAGATATATATTGTTATATCAAGATTCTATATGATTGAATACATTTATCATCGCGGTGGGTAACAAACATTAAATATAACAAACATAACATAGCATTAAATAATAAATGAACATAAACATAAGCATGGCAAAGCGAAAATTTTAGTCGAGCACCAACAAAAGCGTCAACATAAAACTGTTTCATCTCCCTCTGCCAATCAAACAGTCTTTGCGGCTGAAACGCATGAAACGCGCCAGCACTTAGTGCGGGCAATCGCGGCTATAAAATCGGGCTGGCTGCCACTTTTTTTCACGCCCATCTTCATAACTCTCCTGATATCATTCAAAACTTTGGATACCGACTCGTCATGAAACTTGAAATTGTTTCCTTGTGCGGTGCTGTTTTGCTCGCTATTGGCATTTCTCAGGTTCATGGCATGAAAGGCTTAATTCCGCAGGTTTTTCGCAACGCAAAGAAGCACAGCACGATCGAAAATGATGTCACCGCGCGTTGTAATGCGGTAAACGAAGAGTATTACCAGAAAAAGGTTGACAGTCGCAATTGGATTAAGAACTGTGTAACAACGTACGGCTGTACCCATGACGGGAAGGAATGCACGCCCGCTCGTCCCGACACCAGTGAAACGGAATTAGCACAATTGAGACAACAGTGCTCTGCTAAAACAAAAAGCGACCCGTGCAAAACGGTTGGCTGGTGCAAGTGGAGTAACAGTATGTGTCAGGTTGATATGACGACGCGATTGCGATCGTTTGGATCGGACGGTGTCAAAACTGTTCCGTGGGGTCGCGGTGCCCTGGCGAATTGGATTCAGAAGCAGAATCGCGATTTGCCAGAAGCAGGAAAGCTGTTTGTGTCGACAAATTAAGCCGCAAAACAGCGCGCCAGAGTTATGCTTTTCTTAATATGTGAAGCGAAACAAATTCCTGCAGATCATTTCTTATCACCAACGTCAATATATATTTGGAACAAAACAATCTTTGATAGCTATCGACACGATATATTGTTTGTGTACGTGACAACAAAGAATAATAATCCTCCCGTCCAGCAGTCAACTAGCCCACTGCGCCCCCTTGCCGTTCACTCTCTCTAGTCGCCGTTCACTGTTCACATAAGCCTGAAGCCTCGGCCGGGACAACATTCTTTCATGATATGCGGCCAGCAGTGGAAAGCGCACCAAGTCAATGCACATTGATGCCAAGGCAACATTAACATCCAGCATATCCAGCAGCATATAGTCCACAAATGATAGCTGTAGTCATATGATTATGATGGTGTCTAAGACAACAGCAATAATGTGGAACTTGCACTCTTTCCGACTAGATAGCCGCTAGATGGTACAGAATCATTCTGGCGCAGAACAGCTTCAAAGCATGGTAGCCAATAGTTACCCAGTTGTTCCGTGACATAGTCTCCGCGTAAATCTTTCTAAATTGTCGTAAGGTTTATCACAGAATGTAACAGAATGTACTTGACCGTACAAAGTATGGACTGTACACCAAACGGGTATAGTCTTGTCGCCAGTCGTGGAAGGCGGCTGCGAGTACATCACACCGCACTCTTTCCTCCTCACTGGAGCCGTAGTAGCCGCGAGTTCGTGCCACATAACGCATTGCAGCGTCACTGCAATTGTTAAGCAAGTATGCAGCAGTGTCTCAACAACTTGCACGCCGATAATGCCCCGACAGCCGCCGGTTTCCAGCACGGGCAACTGTCCAAACGGCGATTTGCCAGAGTCCATGTATTCCTGCTTCATTGTCAATGTCCACTCAGGGCCCACCGGCTCCTCTGTCCAAGGGAACCCTGATAAAATGTTTAATGCATTCACAAGTCCGCATGTAATAACTCCACACACCCACATCCTCCATGAGTAGTCGGAGGGGCTCAACGCAGCCACGAATGGGAAAGTAGCGCAGTATGGCCTTGTCGGCGCTGCTGCCTCCGGCGGCATCTGAGCTGCTGGCCGTGGGCATTGCCACTAAGTTGTATTGAATCAGCTAAACACAATTCAGGGGTAGCAAACAAGCACCCTGATTGGCTGCCGCGCCACAACAACGGACACGCGCCTTCGCAGCTTCCACGCGCTTTCTATTCAACAGACAAAGATGACCAACGAGACGCGCCAACCGACCGTGCAAGATTTGCTGCGCCTGGCACACTCACTGCTAGACAGTCTGGAGCATGAGGCGGCGCTCAAGTTCTGTCAGCGTGCACTGGAGATGGACGGTGCGTGTGCCGACGCGCTAGAGATGGCGGGCAGCATCTCCGCCGAACTGGGCGACATTGAGAGCGCCAAGAATGTATGCATTACAGGCTTGATGCTGATTATATACTGATATATGTGCACAGTACTTTGTCAGGCTAAAGGAGACCACACCCGACTCACACGCCGCCTTCCTCAACCTTGGTCAGATGCACCAGGGCAAGCAGGCCATACCATTCTTTGAGCGTGGTGTAGAGATCCTGCGTTCCTCTGAAGCGTTCCTGGCGTTGAATGCCGTGGACAATGCCGAGGCGCTGCGTGATGTAAAGCGACGACTCAGCTCTGCTCTGTGCTCGCTGGCCGAACTCTACATGACTGATTGCTGGCAAGTGCTGCTGCTAGTAATTTTATGGATGATCTGTATTAACAGCCGTGCAGCTTCGAGGTGGACGCGGAAGAAAAATGTGAAGCGTACACGCGTGATGCATTGGATGCTGACCGTGCGAATCCCGAAGCACACCTGACACTGGCATCGCTCCGTCTCAGTCAGAGCATGCGTGCAGAGGCCAAGGCGGCGCTGATGGACTCGTTGGCGCTGTGGATGCCCCGCGCCGAACATGATGATGATGGAAAGCGTGCCGGAAAGAAGCAGCAAAAACAGAAATTGCAACCGCCACCGCCATACGGTGCCCGGTTATCGGCCGTGAAGTTGCTGCTGGAGTTGAAGGAATATGAGCTGGCGGGACAAATATTGGCCCAACTGCAGCTGGAGAATGACACGTCGCTGGAGCTTTGGTATCTGTTTGCCATGTGCTACTGGTGTGTGGCCGGAGATCTAGTGCTGCGGACGGTGTGCGAGGCGGGCGAGCAGTGCACCGACGATACCGAACAGCAGACCAAGATTGACGCTTACGTGCAGTCCGTGCTGGACGGCCAAATGGCGGCCACCAACGAGATATACGAACAGTGGTCCAGTGCCCGCGAGTGCTTGGAGGAGGCCTGGAAGGTTAGCTTGTAATGCATAATCACATATCTGTATAATATAACACACTGCAGGTCTATTTAAAGTTTGGATGCGACGATGAGCAGTTGCTGGAACAGACCAACAACTTGGCCGCTACCGTCAAGGCGGTGCTGAAGCGCATGCCGCCCGCAGACACCGACGGGGCTGACGGAGACATATCCCAGATGACGTGGGAGGATTCGGAGGAGATGAGCGGCGACGATTGTTGCATGCTGCCCTCAGCGGATGGCGACGACGGCAATTGCGGCGCTTGAATTAGATTTCAATATTACTACTGGTTTGCTTCAGTTCTTGTCAGCTGACTGTTGTGCCAGTGATCGCTCGAGTTGCATGACAAGCGGCATCAAATGGCTGTCGGCCTGCACACCCAGCAGCGTGCCGCAAACATGCAGCAGCTTTGCCATCTGCTGGCCGTACAGGCGGCAGCCGATGTCGTGAGTTAGCGTGGTCTGGTCGCTGGCATGTTCTTCTTGATCATCTTGACTATGCTGCACAATGTAGTGCGTGTACTCTTTGGCCGCGTGTGGCACCGGTACTAACATGTCTTGAACCATGACGTTGTCTGCCGCCGCCGCCGAAGGATGTGAAGCGTCAATTGACCCGCCGCCTTGTACAACGGCTCCATCGGTACCATTATTATTAGCTTCCACATTGTCATCATCATCGCCATCAGAAAGCAAGTCGGCAAAATAATCGACATATTCCTTGCCGGCCAGGCGTCCATAAATGTCGCCACTGCGGCCAGGAAACAGTTCTTGACGTGGCTGCACTTTATCATACATATTGCAGAATCGATCCACTTCCCCGGGACGGTCCAGCACACGCTGCATGTCGCTATTTGCATTACCTACTTATACCAACATTCAATCTACACACTCACCTAAAGGACCATGGCATGTGCCGTCTGCTCTGCTCTGTGAATCTTGCTGTAACTGTGGAGAACCAGCGCGTAAATGCTTGGCGTCTCTCGTCATCAGACCTGAATAATTATAGTTGAAGTGAGTGCACTTGTTTATGTATGCACTCACTCGTCACTGCCAGAGCAGTCCACTCCATACATCAACTTGAATGTGACCACAATGGCCGCAAGTATTTCCGCCTCAGAGAAAATAAATAAGTTGCCACCAAAGCATCGCTGTCGGGACCACACTGCGTTGAAGTAGCCAAGGAATATAGCTGGCTTTAAGTAAGCAAGACAAATATAACACTGCGGTAACCATGCACTAACTTACCAGGCAGCGCGAGGTCTTTAACCATCCTTCTGGCCAGCAAACCGTGCATGGATGTTACCGCTATAGCATCTTGCTCGTCCACCATTGCGGTGAAACATGGCGAATATGCACCGATACGAAGATGCAACGCTTCAACCGATGGAATGGTCTGGTTTGTCATTAACGATATGCGTCAAATTTAAAAAAAATAAAATATGTCAGTACCTGACCGATGGGTTTAAAGAGACTGTAATAGCGAGAGCGAGACGACGCCGGCAACCACTCCAGCACGTTCAAGTAGCGAACCTGACCGCCAAGCACCCAGCGCACCACGTCCATCACCAACAGTGGCATTCCACATATCCGCGAAGCACAAAACAGCACCACCAGCACATCAGGGAACTTGAAGTGAGGCATTTGTGCTTGATCACTCGTTGGGCGTTCAGCGACACCCGTGCTGGCCACCGCACGCAACTGCCGCAAAATTCCTCGGTCTTCCCGCGATAGTTCAACATCATTGAAATCTGCTGTATCGACGCGCTCTTCTTGGGGGTTATCGTTGTTCCCATCATCATTATTATCATCTTCGTCATCATCTTGGTCGTCTTCTTCATCGTCATCGTCGTCGCTGTCGAGATTCTTTCCGCCGACAGTCGCGTAACCCATTTCCGGGTGGTGTTGTTGTCGCTGCTGCTGGCCATCCACAATGCACAGCCACAGCGTGCGCACAACACTCTGAAAATATTCTTATAAACATGAAAATATAACTACGATACATATAAGCAATAGCATACCAGGAAAGAGGCAGACGCAGTGTCTGTGCCACAGATAAGAGGCGCCATATCAGCGGCCAGTAGTTGGAGTGCTTGCTGCTGTACAAACCACTTGAAGGTGGCGCGTTCAGCCGGCACGCCGCCGTCTGCATTATATCAGCATGTATGCACACACACTCCGATAAGACACACACCGGCAGTGGACGCGTCCGTGGCATCAATGAATGGTTGAGCGCGCCTACGTCGCTGTGTAATCTGCCTGCCCACGCCCATGGACTGGAATTCATCCGCACGCACATCCATCACATTCTGTCGGTGTCCCGAGGAGCACACCCACGCCCCATCCAGCCGCGACCACTGTCTAGAGCCGCACCGTGGGCATCGTCGGCGCCGGCGCATATTTAAGGGCGGTGACTAAATAAACGATGGCGTTAGGGCTTGGCTTTAAAGCCAACTGTGCCACGCTTACTGTAAGCAACTCTATTAATCTTCTCCTTCTTCTCCTTCTTCTCCTTGTTCTCCTTCTCCTTCTTGTGCAGAGACAGTGCGATGCCCACAACGCCAATAACAACAGCTGAACCAGCGGTAGTCGAGATTGTAGAGCGCCACACCGCCCACAATCAGTGCAAATGCCACGGCATACAGCGCCGTCAGCCTGTCGCCAAACAGCCACGCACCAACAGCCGCGCCGTAAAAGTCCGATGTCAGCAGCGAGAGGTTGAATGCGGCCGCGGATGAGCGTGACAGCATCAGCGGTGTCAGCGAGTACATGCAGAACAGGCACACGGCGAACGTTGTCAGGTAGCCCACTATGCGTGGTGTAAATAGTAGTTATAGAATTGTTGGGAGTATTTACGTACAGTACATATACACGGAAAAGAGTATTAGGGTATACACACTGGTGAGCGGCCAAGTAAACATCGCTCATAGATTATAGATTATAGATTATAGATGCATACATACTCTGTGGATATTGACATACAGATATTTTGTCATGCACTCACCGGCAGCCCAGGTGACGGCCACAGCGAGCAGCTGCCGCAGCTCCACCATGCAGAATTGCACCACGCACACAACGGTGCCACACAGACCAAGTCGTGCCAGCAGCTGGTGTGTGGGCACGCCGTGCACAACCACCAGCCACTCCTGCATCAGATTGCTGACGGCATAGAGCGACGCGCCAGCCAGCACCAACATGTCACCCACGGCCACGGTCAGAGTGGCATATGGCATGGTGCCACTATTGTCGTCATCATCGTGCGCGTCACCCAGCCTGCCGGTGCGCACATCCTCCGCCAGCAGCACGGCCAGCCCGAACAGACACACCACCACCGCCAACAGTCTAGTCACAGATCGCTGCAGATATTGACCGCGCATTCGCGGTTCCCGTCTGGCCCACAGCGCGCCGAGCAGTAGGACGCATGGCACGGCCCAGGCGTCCAGCAGCAGCACCGACAGCACGCTGGTGTACCGGAACGCGAGAATAATCAGGAAATTGGCCTCCACGTCCACCAGTGCCATGAGGGCGTACACCGCGAATGGTGGCGGTGCCTGTTGTGTAGATGTGGATGGCGTGGACGGTACCGGACTTGATGGTGAACTTTGTGGATGTCGGGAATCTGCCGCTTCCCCAGCTAGCGCCACGTAGCCGTCACGGTTCAGTGACCTAGTGCTGCCGTCCACCTCGGCATCGCCAGGCATCTCCCCCCGGCGCTGTCCAGCACGACGCCCCTTCACGTGGCTAATGCCGCCCCACACCACCGCCAGTAGCGCATAGTTGATGAGTGCTTGGAGCGTGGGCAGCGACACACGCTCACCCTCTGGCAGACGTGTGAGCAGAGCCGATGACACCGCAGTGCCGCACACGCACAGTGAGAGCAGCTGGCCCAGTGCCACGGTGCACGCGCCGCCCAGCGTGCGTGTTGCTGTGGGCATGGCTGACTTGTTGTATTTAAATTCTGGCTGTCAATGTAAATATTACACAATCAAATGATTTCTCATGCAATACATATCAGGAATAAGAACTGAGAGAGAGAGAGAAAGAGAGAGAGAGAAAGAGAGAGCGATGGAATTATTCTGTAATCATTCCAGACTCTGATACCAAGTCCATGAACACCTCGACAACCTGTATTCAGCGAGGTGGCAGCGAATCTCACTTTTTGTGGCACATGAGATGGCCACAACGGCACATATTGAGGCTATCGATACCCCAACATGAAATCTTGTGCAACGTCTGCAAGGGTTATGCAGTCTCGAATTGCAAGCACTGAATATTAGTCTCACTTGAAATTGTACATGCCACATCAACTGGCGCGCACGATAAATATTTATATAGTGCAGCGGTTATTATCGTAATGATATTCAAATATGGCTGATGCGTGCGTGGATTAGGGGCCAGCACATGGGCACTGTCGGGCCGTAGTCAAGGTGGCGATATTTTTATATATATATTTTTAATTTGGTTGGTGCACGCATGGAATGAGGGCCCACAAATCGCCACCTTGACGACTGATGAACAGCGCCGTAACAAGGCAAGTTCAGCATTACGCACTTTTGTCCACCACGCAGACATGGCCATCTTTCCCGCAGTAATTTGGCACTTCGTCGTGGCCATGTGCCTGCTCAGCACTGTATCGCCGCAAGCAATCAATGTTACTTCGACGTGGATCTCGGGCACATCCACCGCCAACCCAGTCAGTGTTCTGGGCACTACGGGTGTTCCATCCACCACCATCTATCCGGGTGGGCGCATCGGCCCTTGCATGGCCATGACAAATCAGGACTCCATCTACAAGCTTTATTTGTACGGCGGTCAAGGATATGCGACTGCCACGCGTATGTGTTTGTCTGTACATGCATGCTGGACGCTAATCGTTTAAACAGTGAACTATCTTCGCGACTTTTGGGTGCTGAGAGTCTCCACCATGGAGTGGACCATGCTGCCGCAGAATTCAGTCAACACCGCGTCCCTGGGAACGCGCGGCTTTGAGAGTGCTTCCACTTTTCCCGGCACACTTGGACGCATGGCGTGTCTCATTAATCCACGAGACAACTATCTGTACATGTTTGGCGGAAACACGGGCCGTACGTATACATATTTGACACGAAAAATTTGCCTTGCTCCAATGTTTTGATAGCGCGCTACAATGACATGTGGCGCTACAATCCAACAAGCGGTTATTGGGCGTGGCTGGGTGGAGGCACGAGTTCGACGACGCCAACATTGAATGTGGAGAGCAGCGTAATTTTTCCATCAACACGTCGCAACACTGCCATGGTTGCGCATCCGACATTAAACATACTGATCGTGATGAGTGGGCTGGGCGCAGATTTAAGCGGCAACGCCGGTATAGTAATGTCTTATCAACGTGTCAACATGTTTATTGTCCAGGCGATGTGAACGACATGTGGCGATTTAATTTGGACACCAATGCGTGGACTTGGTTTGCTGGCAGTGTCAGCGCGCTTGCTGTCCCAACCGTGTTCGACACCAAGGGCGCTGCAACTGCAGCTAATTTTCCCGGTGGCCGCAACATGCACACCACTTACATGAACCCTACAACGGTGATCATGTACCTGTTTGGCGGTATTACTGGCACGGGCGCGCGTAAGTTGCAATGATGTATAATTATGCTATTGTAATTTCAACTTGTCAGCCTACTTCAATGATATGTGGAGCTATGACTATGCGGCGGGGATGTGGACGTGGATTTCCGGCGGCACCTCCAACAATCAGGTTCCCGTCTACGGAGCAAGTGGAGTATTTGATGCCAGCTACACACCCGGTGCTAGGGGAGCGGCGACATTCTCCAAAGTGTACGGCACCACCTACCTGAGTTTGTATGGCGGCCGTGGCTACGGTGTTAATTCCGCCGCATACAACGCCTATCTCAACGAAATGTGGTTCTTTGATTACAGTACTAATCAGTGGGCGTGGATTGTGGGTTCGAATGAAGCAAACACCTATGGAACAAAGGGCGTCACATCATCTGGACCGTACCCACAAGGCCGCAATCTGCATGCATCCAGTAGCATGGCCTTTAATCAGTCATTGATTATTTTTGGTGGGTTGGCTGGCTCCACCACCAACTACATGGGTGACATGTGGAAACTGGATTTCTCTTTGCTATCGCCGGCGAGCACCTCGTCATCCACATCATCGGCTATATCAGTCGCAACGTCTTCCATAATCTCGGTATCCACCGGCTCGGCTTCCGCGGCGACAGACACATCGTCATCCGTTTCAAGCTCTAGCGACACGAACACAGCTTCAGCAACAGCTTCCAGCGGCAAGATTATGGGCACCTTATTGTTAATATTGACCTATTTTGCCGTAGTATCATCTGCCACAGACGTGCCGATATCGAGTGCGTCAGCCACTGATTCGGTACTGCCTACCGCCAGTAGCACCGATTATATGGTGTCAACTGGCAGCGATACGGCATCAATTTCACAAGCTGGTTCTAGCGACTCATCCGCCGTATCTCCCACTCCGACTTCCACAACATCGCAATCGTCTTCAGTTGTTCAGGTGACAACTTCAAAATTGGCATCGAGCGCTACAACAACGTTAACACCTCGCGCATTGCCGCTAAAATCTTCCACCATAGGCGGCAGCAGCAGCTTGCCGATGTCTAGCAGCTCAAAAGCTGCCACAGCAACTGCGTCTTTAATCATGACTTCCCTTTCATCGCTGAAAAGAAGCAGCACAAAGACAGTATCCACCACCAAACAGCAACAGCAACAGCGGGCCACATTGACTCCTTCTGGCTCAAATGATACTATAGCTACCTTGGCCGACAGTTCTTCGGGAGCAGGCGGCATACTTTCACAGCCAGCCGTCATTGCTGCTTTGGTTGCCGTAGTTATCATGGCAGGAATTCTGCTCATCAAACGTCATCAGCGACGAAATAACTTGTCAGCTGGCGGTGGAGGCGTCGGCAAAACCAATGGAAAAGACATGGACCAAGTTCTGACGTCAATGCACCAACTGCCGGACGGATCAATCGCATCACAAGCAGCATCCATTACAACTACCTCAAGACAGTCCTACGGTAGTGACTTTGTGCGTCTGCCAACGCATGCATCCATGGCTAGATCGGAGCAATTGCAACAACATTCTCCACAAACATTGATGATGCTGTATGGTACCTTGGCATCCCAGGTGCCAACAATGACATACGCCGTGCAACCGCCAACAGCTGCATATGCTCCGGCAGCAGAGACTCTCATGATCAACAATGATAATCTGCAACTTGGATGCCAGCAACAGTCCGTGACTGACGTGCAAACTGGCCAACATGTCAATGCGGAGACACAGCTCATAACCGGCAGCAATGCAGCCACACAGCTACCTACAGAATTGTACTTGGCGGCCAATGTCAATCAGGTTGCAGAAGGCGTCCCGAATCCTTACGAACAAAATGATAACGATTGGGACAATAATTGATGAGAACCGGTCAGTAGGTTGGTCAAGATAAATTCATCCTTTGGTCCCATGTCCATGTCCTTCCACCAAATAAACTTCAAGACAAATTTACCTCTCTAGCATCATAGTTGCCGCCGCAGAGCGTTTAATACGAAGTCAAATAATAATATGGGCTTTATTTATCTTCTATTGGACCGACTCACTTACCAGCTAACAATCAAGCATACGTCCTTGACAATGGCCTTCACGGTGTCTGCTTTGCTAGTATCATACCCCACGTAGTTTATCGACTTGTCAGCGATTTCAATGCGGCGTTGATATTTGTGCTTCAGGATTCGGCGCAAGTCAAACAGTAGCCCAGCATATTTCTGACACTTTTCCCCATTTGTGCTGCACACTTAGTACGGACAGGTGTTGAAGTCTGTCTGACACCGATGTATCCAAGAGTCACAGCGTGCTTTCAGTTCCTTTCTGGCGTCTTGTTGGCAATCAGCCACGCAATCATTGTAGTCATAAGGGGGCGAGTCGTAGCAGTCCCAGTAAATATAATCGCGCTTGGAAGTATCCCAATCCAGAGCTATGACATTGATTTCAGCTACAGACGTGCAGTTGCCCGCACGGGTACTGTCAATTCTTTTCTGCTGATTTGTTTTGTCTTTGTAATGTTTTGTGGCCAAGTCTTGGCGGGCTGCAGCGCACAGTTTCTTTAAATCTGCATGAAGGCTCTTGATTTCTTGCTGTGCGCTGGTTTGTTCCCTATCCACACGTGGCACTGCAGACACTGCCACGGTGTATGCGGCGATAAGGGCTACAATAAGCATGCCGTATCCATAGACCATTTTTGTTAAGTAATTGTCTTGAGAATAAGCTGATTGTCAATTGTCGTTGCACAATCAATTGCAGCCAATCAGCGGCTCCGCGATCGCAGCCAATCAACGTCATGAACATAGTCGAGCTCATACCACAACTGGTCCAAAGGGTAAAATATATTATATATTATATGTTATGTTGATTAATGTAGCTACTCGTCTATTGGAGATACCGTAACCGTACAATGCCCCCGGCTAAATGACTTCGGCAACATCCAGCTCGCCGAGAGGCTTGTCCAACCCGACTAATTCGGCACCGTGCAGCACATGCAACTTCTCCGTCTCCCAGATTATTGTCCGCCACACCTCGGCTACCAGACTGGCCGCTTCCGCCTTCTCCTCCTCCGACTCACCGAACGCCTCCTGAATGTCCTTGATGATGGACTGGATGTCGCGCTGCTCGCCCGCATAGTATTCTGTGCCATCGGGAGCCGTCTGCCGATCGGGCAGCAGCGTCTCAAGTATAAAGTCGACCAGGTCCGTGTCGGGTGCGCCGAAAAAGTTCTCAATCTTGGCCGCCACCAGCGGTTTGACCTGTGTGTGGATCATGTGTGGCGTGGCCAGCTCCCAGCGAACGGTGTGCGCAAACGTGGCCCGTGTGGCGTCTGGTCCCGACAGCGGATTCAGGAAACCCAGCTGGCACTGCGGCCCGACCAGCAGGGCACGCAACGCCTTCTTGTAGTCACTGATGCGCATCGTGCTGGCACCATTCGTATCTGCTCCTTCATGAGCTTCCTTGTCATCCTGTTGCTGTTGCTGTTCTTGCTGCTTCTGCTTCATAAACCGCCGGTCCATGTCTTCTTCCCGCTGACGGACTGGGCGCCGCTTGGCGATCCACCGGTCGCGGTCACTGTACCAGTCATCGCGGCCGTGTTTCTCCTCCGCGTCGTCGTCATACTCGGCGAGCTGCGCGGCTATTTCACGTGAATTTTTTCCAATGCTTGCCAGCAAATCTTGCTCCCGTTTGATCACATCGTTGCGCAGTCGAATTCGCTGCTTCTCCTTGGGCTCCCACTTTTTTAATTTCTATAAGTTTATATAGTTAACGGAAAAGCTGTCAGAACAGTTTCTGAGTCTGAACTTACCTCAAAGAACATGCGATCAGCGTCGGCACGTCGCAATGCTTCACGCTTGGCACGCTCCTCCTCCTCGTCATAGTCTTGGTCGAGTACCGGGGCGGCTGCAGAGTCGGCAGCACGACTCGCAGAATCACCGACAGAGTGCCGCGACGATACGCGATCTTGTCGATTGCCAGCGTTGGCAGCAGAGGAGGCAACATACTGAGACCGATGATCGGACTGGCCTGACACTGATGGCGCCCTGGCCGTGGATGATGGAGCTGGTCGCAGCACCGACGACAAGAAACTGCCGGCGTCATTGGCGCTACTTTCACTGGTCGTGTCGTTGCGCTGACTACCAGCCGTGTGCGACTTGGCGTACTCTTCGGCAATGCCCTGCAGCTTTGTGAAAACTTGTTCCTCGACTTCAGCAGTGTTGGCAGCACTCTGCTCATCGTGTGCCGTGAGCAGCTGCGTGACAATCCTGTCCAACTTGACCTGAATAAATTAGGTATGAATAATATGGATAGTATAAGACTACTTAATAATATGGATAGTATAAGACTACTTAATAATATTGATAGTATAAGACTACTTAATAATATGGATAGTATAAGACTACTTAATAATATGCATATTATAAGACTACATAATAATATGCATAGTAATATTCATAGTATAAGCTATACATACTATAAAGGGACAGGGACGGCCATCAGAGTCGGGAAGGGTGACGCGTGGCAACTGGCGCATGGCACGTCCCACCCCGTCCAGGTCGGCAAACTCCACGAAACCAAAGTTCTTGGACACGCCCGTGGACGGGTTGACGGTGGGCTTCCACTTGACCACCTCGCCGCACGTCTGCCTCGGGTTAGCATGCAATGTAGATATGATAGATAGATGTCAACGACACCAACCTGCAGCAGCTTCTCCAACAGAGGATCGGGGACACCACTGGCGTGCTTGACGTATACGGCATACTTCAACGTGGGCTTGGGAACCGTGGTAATGCCAGGCATATTGCCACCACCAGGCACAACCATTTGCTGCTGTGGCTGCATCGCGTGCATGGCCATGGGTATGGGTGGAGGGAGAGGTCCACCGCCATACGCCACCATTCCCGGCGGTGGACCGTGCATCATATGTGGCGGTGGCATCATGTGTAGTGGCGGCATCTGTGTCGGTATATGCTGTGGTTGCGGTTGCTGTTGCTGCTGCATTGGTGGCGGAATCGCGCCCGGTGGCGGTCCATAGTGGCCGTACATTGAAGCTTGTGTGTGTGATTGCCTTGTGATTAATACAAGGAAAGGATCACAGAAAATTTGTGCATGTATTCTCCATGGTTATCACAACACTGATAACACAATATGGATATACAGATACGGCACTAAGTCTTAATGTACATTATTCAACGTTAGCCATATGGACAACAGTGCCAACCTCAGCAACCGGACGATGGCATGGCCCCATTGCAGCCTGTAGTAGTAAATCATAACACAACAGCGGCCTTAACTGCAAAGGCATTTAATTTAAATTTAATAGTATGTAAAAGGCAAGTAAGCACTCCTCCACACCTAATGAGTCCTATTGGCTTTTGTAAAACATAACTATCAACAATGGCAACCAATATACAGCGCGCAGATGCATGCCACTAGTGGAGATTATCAATGCTAACTTAATAATGTATTGTCGAGCGCTCTTTATGGTTTGGTGACGTAAGCGTTTTTGTACAGCACCTGGCGCTAGTGTATTGTCCAACATATATGTAACTACTGTTGGACTGATAGCCGGGTCAGGCCGGGCCCAGTCAGTGCGACACATTGATACAATCAGGATCGCGATTGAAGAGTCGCTAATGCAATGGTTTATTGCATGTTTCACGGCGATCCATATTTATTAATAACTCGGGTATCCAACCGATATCCAACAACAAAGTCAATTAAATATTGTCACACAGCATGTATCAGGTTTTGCAACGTCTCCCGGCTTTGGCTGTATGTTGCGCCCTCTATTGCGATGCCATTTTCACAATCCAACAGGCGCCAAACACCAGGATTCCACGGCTGTTCGTCGACCCAGTCGGGTATCAATTTAGGTTTGACCTTGAACACTCCACCGCGACCGTCGTGGAACATCAGTGTAGCGTCATATACGAATATCACTCGTTGACCATCTGCGACAAGGCAGCGTAACAAATAAAAACACGAACATTATTGGATTGATTTGCCGATGCCGGGCGTGCCAGTTACAATCTCGTGCTTCCTTTCATTTTCGCCGACGACTCGGTGAATAATACTGTCGGCAATATCACGATAGCACGGGCGAATGTAAATCTTCATTTGCGCAGTCGTCAAAATCTTTTTGTCATAAATCCACCAGTGGTCGAGCACTGAGTGGATCCTGGTTCAGTAAACCTTTGTAATCAGAGCGTGCTGCCGTTATTATATTATTTTCCACATCAGATCTCCTGCTGCTTACCCAGTCAAAGTTGAAGCGCGATAATGCTAGCGCAACGGATCCTTGTGAACTGACCAGTGACTCTGTGGTGAATAAGTCTTCGTCCTCACAGAAACACGTGCTTACCCGCTGGCATTCCGGTCTTATAAAGCGTCTCCCTGCCGTCGTCGTACAAATCTTCAGAGTAGCCACGCTCGTCGGTCGTAATAAGCTCCGCTTCACCATCTTTGATCTCATCCAGTGACGTTACATGCAAACTTTCTTTCAGATCAAGGACTGGCAATTACCCTTTAACTTCAATCGAACTTTCCACGAGACAAGTCGAGCGGGTCCGCAGTGGCGACGTCGTCCGGAATGTCTTTGAAATACTGATCAGGATTTTGCTCATTTTGTGCGGATGTAGACGCAAATGCATGGCGGTAAATTTTCAGCCAATTTTTTCACAGCTCTTAGGAATAGGAGATATGCTTGATGAATCGTCGCCGCAATTGTCAAATAATTGGCTGGGGTGTGCCAACCGGCATCGGCTAAGCGTGCAGTTTTTTTTTTGGCAAGAGCACTGATTGTGCAAGCTAAAAACAAGCCACGGCGACCTGAAGTAAAGGAGCTGTTTGTGAAGTACGACTTTTCCATGCTGACTCAAAGTCACGCCTGTACTTATAGCTATTGCTTGTTATATTTATAGATTGTAATCAAGCTTGGACGCAGTTTACTGATGCATGATTATGTCATAATTCAAGTAGGCGTGTACAACTCCGTTTGTGTTATGCTTAAGGCGAGTACTGCCCTACTTCTTCGGATATCTGGTTGATGAGATACGTTGAAAACATGTCGCGGTACATACGATAAGTACAGTTGACTCGTCATGCGTTCCACTGAATACTGGATGCTATCGGCCTCCGACAGGTTTTTCGTTTCCTGATCCTTGATCGATACCAACGTTGCTTCGGCAGGGTCCAGAAATGCCAGCGAAACCTGGCGCACGAGCTCAGTCAAAGAGTCGTCATCTTTGGGTTCTTTAAGACAAGGGAATGTCTCGCTGCAAAGCCCGCGCATTACAATTACTGGCACCGGTCGATAACCTTGTTTGCAGGCTTGGCTGCGGGCTTAGATGCCTTTCCACGGCCGTCTACCATTCTTCGTTTCTTTCCTAATGCATCGGCATCAGATACCACATCGGACGCCACGGCCGTTTCTTCCAGCACGACACTCTGGATGGCAGGCTTTTGATCATGGCCAACTTGCATACATAGAAATAATACGGGTTTGGTGGGCTGAGAGTTCCAAAGAGAGTCGATGAATTTTTCAATCTTTACCCGTTTGATTTTCCCAATGCCGGTTCCAGTTGACTTGGCGTAATTCTTTACCTGAATGGCAATCACAGTGTAGTCGTCCGAACCCGTTCCGCACCGGACAGGAATCAGCAGGTCAACAGTGTGCTCGTTTCGTTGACAAATGACCGCCGCGAAAGCCCAGTAAAATCGCTTGATGTCATCAGCGGTCGGCAGGTAGGTGACATACACAAAGTGTGTAAAGTTCAGAGAGCAGCCATCGACGAATATCTTCATCGTCTTGGTTGGAAGGCTGCCATTTGAGTTGGAGTGATCGTCAACAAGACCAACTAAAGCGTTGCCACCCAAATTTAACAGGAACGTTCGCAACTTGACTGGATTCGAAAACAACTGGCGAGCTGACCAGTCAGACATGCACTTATCTCGTGCAATCAATAGCAGGACACGCGCAACAAGTTCACCACGAACTCCGGCCTCCACGATTCCCAGTAACAATGACCGATGTAGCTCTTTGAGCAGGTTGTTCCAATAGAATTGTGTTTGTGCATAACTACGATTATTCTGGATAACCGCGGCAGCCTCGGCCAAGATCGGTTCGGTGCCGTAGCCAATAATCAGGGATGAACGATCAGGTGACATGTACAGCAGAGATGCGCCGTGGCATCGAACCATTTCAAATGCACGATCATGCTGTACTCGAACGAATAAACAAAGCCGAATTGCCGCCAGTGCCAGCAGATTATTTTCCAGGTACTGTGGTTCCTTTTTCGGTATAATTTTAGCTATAGCAACGGCTACGGGTACTTTGGAGTTGGTCGGTGTGTCTCCGTCTTGTAAATAAGTACGCCACAAATGACGTCCTATGAACATCAACCTTTTGCATATCGACCGTTCAGTGTCTGGATCATCGTCGGGTGGCGTAATAGCAGGCGGGCTGGGAAACCCAAAGCAGTAGAATGGCGCAAACAGCTTTGTTCCTTTAACAAAGCGCAAGGACGGATCGAATCGCGCGTCGGGAACAAAGTTTGACAAGCGACCGAAGGTGTCGAGCAGGACAAAAACAACGGGGAGTTCCGTTGTTACGAACTGCATTGCATAACGAAGCGCCTTAAAGCGATTTGTCTGCTTTTGACTCGCGTCCAGAGGATTCGCTTGGGTTGGCAGCAGTGCTGAAGCTTCATCGATTATGAAGAGAACCTACAGAATTAAAAGTTTAATAAGGATAGTATGTTAACATTAATTTACCGGCTTGTCAATCTTTTTCATTTTCGCGAGGGTGTCACTAACTGATTGTAGCGATGCCGCTACATTTTGCATAACTGTGTTGTTCTTATATCTATCCATAGAAGCTATCAACTGATGCGCGTTGTCCACCTCAAGTGGCTTTGCGTCCGTAAACTTTTGAAGTTCAGATGTGACACTATCACAAAACGGCCGTCCGGGAAGAAATCTGGTCAGGTCGTCAAACTCCATTTGCCAATCCAAGAAGTCCAACGGTTCCTGATATATCAGCAAATCAATTGTAATAATATTGGCAACAACAAATTAGTTACCATGGGATGGTCACCACAGAGTTTCTGGCGTAGCAATTCCAGGCATGAGGATATCAATCCAATGAAAAAGGAAATCGTTTTGATCATGTCGGTCGCATTATGCCCAAACGGGAGCGTATGTCGGCTCAAGTTAATCTTTCCGAAATCGCCATTAATAAACAAATTGGCCGCGGCCGAACGTATCGGATAGCCAGTCGAATCCTCAGGGCGGAGGCAAACGTAGAACGAATAATGCCTTTTCGCATATTCGCACACCGTTCGTGACTTGCCCACGCCACTTGTCTGAAACGCAACAAAGTACGGCGCGAAATACAATTCCGGCTTCCACGCTCTACCGACAGCGTAGACGTATTTTTCAAACGCGCTGTAGACGCCATCGCTCTCATCGAACGGGCGCTGAAAGCCGCGTACGAGAAGCGTCTCCAATGCCGCGGGCTGTACAACTTTCTTTCCTTCAAACGTGCACGTTGGAAATTCTGCTTGAAGAATTGCCTTCACAGCTTCAACATCGGTCCCGGCATTCATGCACTGTGCGCAAATCTTGTTGAAGAGTTTGCCACTCAATTTCAGGTTTGCGATCTGTTGAGCGGACTCGGGGGAGAAAAGATGGCACACGAACTCAACGAGCTTTAGTTGACACTGAAAAACACAAATGTGGTGAGTGCTCCGGACGATATGGAGCAGCTCTTACCTGTTCAGCACGGTCCATCATGAACAAGTAATGTGCATCGACGTTCTCATCGTCTGAGATTCCCTAAGCGCGAACGTACTCGGTCAACTCGAAATCGTGCCAAATGGCCGCGAGGGCGTCCGCAGCCTCGTCAGCGGGACTTGTGGCCATTGCAGAGAGAACCGACCGGGTAAATTCGGCTGGTGAATTTATCCGCTTTTGAGCGTGCAGCGATTGTTTTCTGCGGATTTTCGGCGCCGATTTGTCAAAGGCCGCATAGGTTGCGCCTTTGGTTGCCTAGTTGCCTAGCAACGCTTTGAGCATTAGTGACTGAAGCATTTGCGCTGCTTCCTCATCTTGATAAGACTTGAGGTGAAGCGCGCGTTGCTTGCACTTACTCTGCTTGAAGGTAATAGATCTTGATAAGACTTGAGGTGAAGCGCGCGTTGCTTGCACTTACTCTGCTTGAAGTTTAAAGTTTTAAACTGTGGCTTCTGAAGTAGTAGTAGTAGTTTAAACCGGTGCCTATATGATTTGACGGCCGGATTTTCTTCTTTCTTTTTCTTCTTTTGTGGCGCATGAGATGGCACCCTTTGTACGGCACTGGCGCGCGGTAGTAATTTTATACGTGAATAAT
The DNA here is from genome assembly GCA_036784855.1 of Aphelidium insulamus. NCBI lineage: Eukaryota > Fungi > Aphelidiomycota > Aphelidea > Aphelidiaceae > Aphelidium > Aphelidium insulamus. The sequence continues at coordinate 30,029 of JAZDSV010000058.1, forward strand.
ATTATGAAGTTTTGTTGTGTAAGTGAGTCCAGATCGATGAGGAAGCAAGCAAATCACAACCTTTAATTTAAATACCACTAATCGGCCAGCATGCTGGCACACATAGCGCTCCTGCAATGCACGGCATGGCTACTGGTGGTGGTGGGCGGCACGTAATACTTCCATGTGTGGTGCATGTTGTATAGATCTCAACTGGTGTAGGCGCCCCACTGCTGTCGCTGCCGTGGAACCGCGTGCCCACCTACACCGTCGGCTCGTTCAATGTTCGCGATTTCGGGCTGCACAAAGCGGGCAACGCGCACATATTGTCGGTGGTGGCGCAGGTGGTGCTGCAGTATGATGCCGTTGCCATACAAGAGCTGAGTGCGGAGGAGAATTGCGCTGCACTGGCTTTACTGACGCGCGTCAATGAACTGGCACTGGAGCGTGGCCAGCGATACAGCTACGGCATGAAGCTTAGCAAGCGTCTGTATATATATATATATATATATATATATACACGTTATGAATGCGTAGATATATATTAATTGTATGCAGTGGTGACGGGGCAAGCGCGGAACAGATTGCCTACCTGTACCGATCGGATGTGTTGAGCGTGGCACCTGACGCGGCATACAGTCCCAAGTCTACAAAGCAAGTGCATGTATTATTAGTACCATTTAAGTTATATATATATATATATATATATATAACTTTGCAGGTTTGCACGGCCGCCCTATATATGCAACTTTCAGTCTGTCAAGGTGCCGGCCTTCCATTTTACCCTTATATCCGTGCACTTGACACCGGGTGGCGAACAGCTGGTGCGGGAGATGGATGCACTCCCGCTGATTTATGGCCAGGCTGTGACGCGGTTCCCAGGTGCTTCTGCCGTCCTTATCATCAACAAAGTACGTTGACATGCGATCTGTGTACTGGTAGCGTTAGTCAACAACTGCAGTGCCGACAAGCCACAGCTGAACAGCGATCAGATGGCCGGCTTGAAATTAAGACGCGCCAAGCAGTACCAGTGGCTCATCCCTGATGGCGCGCACACAATGGTCCGCGCCGCCCTGCCTCCAAGTGCATTTGATCGCATAATTGTGCACGAACGCTACCTGCCATCCATTGTGCCCGGGAGCGCCGGTGTCTATCGGTACAACAGTGGCAGCGTGGACGTGGTGCTGCCCGGCAGTGCTGATGCCAGCACGGTGTACCGCGCCACAGTCAACACACACAAGATCAGCATGCCTCGCGGTGTCCAGAGTACCGCCGTCAGCGATCACTACCCGCTGATGGTCAAGCTGGGAGGTGGCCGCATGCCACAAATTGACTGGACTGGCAAGGGTGGCCAAGTCGAAGAGTATCTCACACAAGCATACAGGGCGCACAAGATTTCCATATCGCCGCCACCTGCAAGGGAACCGAAACCGGCGGCACCACAGAAGAAAAAGACACTCACCAAAAAAGCAGCACCGAAATCCAAGACCAAGAAACCGTTGACGCGCAAGCATGCCAAATCGAAACCCGTAAAGCCCCGCGGACTGTTTGGCATGCTGGCGGACACTTTTGCCGTTCAAGACGATCTTGCGCGGCGGCCATTTGCGACATTGCCATCCTCGACTTCCACAGAGCTGACTGGAAATCCACTCTGCAATGCTGATGCACTCAGTTGGCCCCCGACACGCCACTACGGGCAGCTGCGTACGGTGCACGGCATGTGGCCGGTAGCTGCTCCGACGCGGCAATATCACCGTCACACGCATCCATATGGAGTCGGCATGCATGCACTGCTTCCCTGCGCACTGGTGGCGCGCCGGCTGATACTGTGGCGATGAAAACGTTTATAACCTAGAAAGAGATTAAAGTACTTTGTGATATTGAGGCACTAGCTAGGCGTACTCATGGAACACTATGTATCTATCTTTATTCGTGCAAGCCCGGTCACGTGCAGGTGGCACATATTTCAGTCAAGTTCGACATCTTTCCCAGCCCTTGAAAAATCTTCTGGCCAAAAACCTTGCCAGTTTGCTTCGTCTTTCTTGCGCACACTTTTTGCTAGTGGCAGAGGGAACTGTGCGCACAGACAAATTGCAAGTTGTACGCCACTCGAATAACTGTTCAATTTCAGCTGGTGACATTTGCTGCTTATCACGGGCGTAACAGATCAATTGGTCGCGCACAGTCGCTGCTCTGTTTCGAACAAGCAGCAACACAGACTTGCCATCAGCATCGCGATGACCGAAATCAATCTCCGCGCTCATTGCCATCATTTTCTGGGCTACCGAAAAGTCATTTAGGCAAAGCACTCGCGTGAATGGAGTTTGTCCCTCACAGTTGGACTTGTTCACCAGGCCAGGATTTCGTTTCATGAGCGATTCCACAATGCGTGCATCGCGTGCCAAATGCAGAGCAGTGTTCAGACAATTTGCCTCAACAACATCTGTATCGGCACCAGCGACCAGCAGCTGCTCGACAAAGTCGGCATCATTGTGCTCAACTGCCCACATGAGAGGAGTGTAACCTACACCCTCGGGCGGAGCAGACAACGCGTGCTCGGCATGCATTAATGTCGTAACCACTTGTCGCGACTTTGCTGCCCGGAGAGCTGCTTCTCGCCTTAAACGACGACAATTAGACGCACATATAAAATCGGCCTCTGCCTGCAGCAGGTACCGCACAGACTCGAAATTCCCGTTTTGTGCCGCCAATATCAGTGGCTCTTCGTGGCGATAAGCGGCCAATTTAGGAACCAATTCTCTTGCCCACTGATGTTTAGTGGAAATAAGGCCCTGCCACGACAAATCATGGACGCCCCTGGGATCCGCCCCGGCGTCCAAAAGAAGTCGAACAATAGCTGGATGTTTTCGCTTGACCGCCAGCAAAAGTGGCGAACCTTCCTTCAAGTCCCACGAGTTCACCAGGTTTGCGAGGTCTATGGGCAAGTAGCTTGTAATGCGTTGCACACTTTGTGATGGCAATGAGCGCCGAATATAGAGGAATGGCGCCAGGATATCGTGTACAGCACCGCCGTCATCTCTTTGAATGGCTTCCATCAGACGGCCACTACGTGTATGCGTATTAAAATGCCTACTTGGCGCAATCGAACGCGGCGGTGGCGCCAACACCGATACAGATCGTGAAGCCATCAGCAGCAGCAGCAGCAGCAGTGCTAGAATGCTGATATTTGCCATTTTTTTTCGGGTGAGAGAAAGGCCGGCCGTCGGCCGTCAAATCATATAGGCACCGGTTTAAACTAATCAGAAGCCAGAGTTTAAAACTTTAAACTACCAATGAGAACCAGCGTTCGAGTGTTTTAAACGGCCGGTCGAACGCTTGTAACACATATACAGCTATCATCAATAATGCATGCAACCACAGCGCAGCTACATAAATGGCATTGCAATATAGTGCGCTACATATGCAAGAAGTGGGGATACGTTGCAGCACCTTATACGAGCTGTGTGACAATATTCTGTTGACTATGCATGTTACATATTGTTGGGATAATACACTAGCGCCAGTTGCTGTAGATCTGCGCTAACGTCACCAAACCATGACAATCGCTCCATAATGTCATTATTGAGATAATATTGATAATCATCACAAGTTGCATGCATCCGCTGGCGTTATACATTGGTTTTGCTGAATTTATAAGTTGTACTGCTTGATGTCGGCACGCTCATGTCGGCATGTCAGAAGTTTACATACACGATAAGTTGGCCACCAGGATAGCGCCGCACGCACCACTTTTCTGCTTCCTTCAATGCTTCCGTGGCGCGCCGACTGATGCTGAGGCGATGAGCATAGACTCTATAGATAATCAGGAGTCTTATACATATTTAACTCTATATCTACATAGATATATATACGAATGTCTGTATGCAGATGCAGTTATATGCAGTATGTAGTATTGCGGGCAGGATATTTAAGTTGTCTTGTTTGGGATTTGAAAGTCTGACTGGCTGCACGGACAACAATTTCAACGATCGATTTCACAAGATGTTTCAAACGTTAACTATTACTTGCAATATGTTGCTGCTGCGCCACGCACTGCGCTCTGGCTGCCGTCCAACCACTGCCACGCGCTCATGGTCCACCAGAGCTGCTGCTGCGTGCCGTTCGGTACAGCCACCGCGTTCCAGTACACTGGCGCGACTAGCGGCAGTCAGCACCGCTCCCAATATATATTACCAGCTGACACGTCGAATGCTCTCAAGCGCTCGCGTCCAGCACCCGGCACCCGCCTTCACCGCCCAGGCCGTGGTGCAGCAACAGTTCCAGACCATCAGCCTTGCCGACTACAAGGGTACATTTATACATTGTCTACAATCTGCACCTGCATCTTGTGCTCACATACACATACATTCTCATGCAGACAAGAAATGGGTTCTGCTCTTCTTTTACCCGCTGGACTTGTACGTGTCACTATGCATACGTGCATATATGTATCTAGTAGATGTGTTAACAATATAATAATAATAATAATAATATAATGACAGCACATTTGTGTGCCCCACGGAGATTGTGGCCTTCTCGGACAGAGCCGCCGATTTCGAAGCAGTCAACTGTCAGCTGCTGGCGTGCAGTGTGGACTCGGAGTACGCGCATCTGGCGTGGGTCAAACAGCCGCGTGCCCAAGGCGGTCTTGGTGCCGATTTGCGCATCCCGCTCCTTGCCGACACCACCAAGAGTATTGCCCGTGACTATGGTATGATGTTTTCAGTTGTACGTGCATATATAATGACCATTTATAACATGTAGGCGTCCTGCTGGAGGACAAGGGTGTTGCACTGCGCGGAATGTTTCTCATTGATCCCAGCGGTACTCTGCGGCAGATTACGGTCAGTTTTGTCATTGGAATAATCTATGAGCTAGATTGATTTTTACGTAATTTTTATATTTATGTAGGTGAATGATCTGCCAGTTGGCCGCAGTGTGGATGAAGCGCTGCGCCTTGTAAAGGTCTGTGCTTTGTTTCCACATTCATTAATTGCACTCTCTCAACTCTGGTAGGCATTCCAATTCACGGACAAGCACGGCGAAGTGTGTCCCGCCAACTGGCAGCAGGGCTCGGCCACTATGAAGGCCGATCCCGTAGGCTCCCAGGAGTACTTCTCGCAGGCTGCTGCAGACATGAAGTCTTAACTAACGCCTATATCAATATACATACAGGAAAATACAAGATGCCGATAAATAATAATAAATCAATGTATCAAAACCACACTTTATGAGGGAAGCAGACGCATTGCCTGATCAAACACCAGCAATGCGGCGCCGTTTGTGGGAAAGGACCGGAGCATTGCTGGTACAAAGCCGCGGTAGAAACCTCGCCAGCCATCTGACACAATATCAAAGTCACCATGGCAATTACAATGCCGACATACCTGTGTGCGCAATGGTCTGCGCACAGTGCCGAATGCCTTGATAGCGGCGCGGGTGCTCGTCCGGCATCGACATTATTCTGTTCTTGATCACGTCGGCGGGGAAGCCAAGCACCCAGAAAGTGTTGGCCGCCATACCACCCGCCAGGAATGGAATCCAGTGCGCGGACAGGTATCCTCGACTGATATGGGTAAAATCAAAAAAATGCTACTGACGGCCACCAACAACGTACGTGGACCACCCGACAAGTACGTCGGTGTAGACGGCGTACGCAGACCACAGCACCGCGAAACCGCCACGAAACAGACAGCATGCGCCAAAGCCGCGCCACAACCCCATCACGCCATTGTTGTGGATGATTTGCCGTGCACAGTCCACCGGCCCGCGGTATCTCCTCTGCTCTCCGGCCGCCGCATACTGTCTGATAGAGTGTGAACATTATGCAGATAATCACTTGACGTACACTTGAAGTTGCGCCTTGATCATCTCAATTGGTGTGGCCACAAAGCACACGCAGATGCCGGCACCTGCACCGGCTATAGCGTGCTTCCAGTAGGGCAGTGGCGGCGGGGTAAGCGGCACTCGTCCGCCATCATCATACGCGGGTGAATCGGCCAGCAACCGTTTAAAGTTGGTCAATGAGCCCAGCCTGGCAGTTTAAAGGAGAGCGTGGACCCGATATGTACGCACATTATGGAATCCATCAATGCCCATCCAAAGAGGGGAGGCGTGGCGCCTACAGACAAGTTATAGTGCCATGGAACTGCACATATCGTCGAGGTACTTGCCCTTGTACAGGGCGCGCACACCCTCGCGACCAACAGTTTGGCGCAGGCAGTCCAGCGGCCCGCGAAACCGGCCATTGACACCCTCGGTCTGCAGACGGAGCTTTATCCTGCACACATGAATGTCGGATAACGTCTGCGTGTAGGTATTCCCACACATACGTATCGAACGGGTGCCCAACCACCAGCTTGGTCACTCCGGATGCTGCACGCGTGCATTATGGTATCGGAGTAGATCAGCGTATGTACATGCAGCTGACACACACACACCCACTCCAGCCACAAAGCCCTTCCAGCGGTGGTGCCCGCTCTCAGCGCTGGCCGCGCCGTCTCCAACGGCAACGGCAACTGGCCGCGTCGACATTCACACGGACACAGCCAATTACTGTTTCAACTAGCAGTGGCAGCGGCTGTTTAATGGGAGTTTGATGCTTAATATGAGCTGTGCCCCCGACCAACATTATACACACGTGAACCATATATGCTGTGCTTGATAGCCCTTATAGCTTGCACATTGCTGTACGTAAAAGGATGCGGTAGACATACGCCAACCTTATACATACGTGAGCCATATATCCTGTGCTCTTCATAGCTCTTATAGCTTGCACATTGCTGTACGTAAAAGGATGCTGTAGACATTCGACAACATTATACATACGTGAACCATATATCCTGTGCTTGATAGCCCTTGTAGGCACATTGCTGTACGTAAAGGATGCTGTGACATTCGACAACATTATACATACGTGAACCATATATCCTGTGCTCTTCATAGCTCTTATAGCTTGCACATTGCTGTACGTAAAAGGATGCTGTAGACATTCGACAACATTATACATACGTGAACCATATATCCTGTGCTCTTCATAGCTCTTATAGCTTGCACATTGCTGTACGTAAAAGGATGCTGTAGACATTCGACAACATTATACATACGTGAACCATATATCCTGTGCTTGATAGCCCTTATAGCTTGCACATTGCTGTACGTAAAAGGATGCTGTAGACATTCGACAACATTATACATACGTGAACCATATATCCTGTGCTTGATAGCCCTTATAGCTTGCACATTGCTGTACGTAAAAGGATGCTGTAGACATTCGACAACATTATACATACGTGAACCATATATCCTGTGCTCTTCATAGCTCTTATAGCTTGCACATTGCTGTACGTAAAAGGATGCTGGAGACATTCGACAACTGGACATTTGTGTTTGTTATTAGATGAAATGTACGTTCACTATACGATCGCCGCCAGGCCGTGTACAAGTGTAGACACCTAAACACAAACTAGGTGTGCCGCTCTTTTTCCATATTACCTGTGGCATTGGTTGGCCCATTGCTTCGATACTCGACCATTTCGCGCACAACGAGACTCCACTGTCATTCAATATAATTCCATCTATATATTGCCCACTCGCTAGCTTGCAAGCAACATATCACAATCGTCCCACGGCTCCACACCGCGGACATTATGCCACACCGCGGTGACATCGTCGTGGTCACGCACCGCCTCCATCAGCGACATTAATTGCGCGTGGTCTTCTTCAATGTCCGGCACATCTTGCCATATCGAATCGGCGGCATAGGTGTCGGTATTGGGCATCCAAATGTGCTGACAGCTGCGGATAACCGGCCGCTGTCCAAAGTAGTTCAGTGTCTGCATGCCCAGCTGCATCTTTTGCAAGTCGCTGAACTGGCCAATGCATCTGACGGCCTCCACCTGCACAATTAGTTTGGCTTTATTGCACAACATATATGCGCTTTGGCAAATGTCACACACCTGAGGAAAGGCAGCTGTCCAGTCCACACTGTCTTCAGAGGCCGCGCGCCTACTGAAATCCGGAGAGAACAGCAGCGGCAGCTGTGCGGCCGTAAATACTTCCTGTGCCGGCAGCCGGAGCATAACAGTGTCCTCGGCATTGCACTCGATGGCCCGCTCGATCAGCGTGTCGGCGGGGATGGATGAGGGGGCGAGTACTGCAATGCCAGTGGATGCCATGGCATCGCTAAATGCTTCAGTTTCGGATTCCGCCGCGGCACTGTTGCTTCGGGCGCGCACTACCCGGCCGTGCAAATTGCGCAGAGACACATCTAGGCGGTCCAGGTCCGACTGAACCAGTGGTGCCATGACATCGACGATGCCGCGGCGTGCAAACATCCACCGCACTTGGTTGGCATCCACCACCGCGCCGCCGTGATCTTTGAAGATGGTGCGCAACTCTTGAATGGTGCGGTGTGCCTTGTTGGTGGAACACTCCACGATGAAGAAGCACGTCTTCCACCTGTGCACGTGTACATATATAAATTATCGTGCAAATAACACCGCATATACCTGGCTTCGAATACGGCCGCTGTCCCGCTACGGCTTGCAAGTGCCTATTAGCAGTTAGTGTCAGTGTGAGCATTTCGCTGCGCAGACGCAGATACCTTGGCAATGGCGCCGGTGACCACGGAGTTTGGCACGCCGGTCTGTCGCGCCTCCGACATACACTTGGCCAGCCAGGCATTCTTGTCAGCGTCGGATCCACCACCTGCGCGTCGCAGTCTGCGTCAGATACCCGTCGTCCAGTGTGAGATCACCTACTCTTCACCGCCTTGATGATGGCCTGCGCAAGTTTGGTGCGGTCCCGGCCCTTCTTCAAGTCGGTGGCGGCCTTTTGTTTCCGTATCTGGGTCCAGTTGCTGTGCGTGCGGCGCACTGTGCAGCAACTGGCCACCGGCTGCCGGGACAGAAACGGCACGGAAAAGCGCGCCGCGTATTCAATCAGCATTTCGTGCGCCGTGGCTGCTTGCCGAGAACCGTGTCGAGAACAAACAAGGAGTTTGACTGTTTTGCATCCCGGTTAGAGCATCTCCACTTGGTGCTCACCGCTCAACACACACACACACACACACACACCACATGGACCAGCTGGACGCCCTCTTTGGCACCTTCAAGAAGGGTTGGCGTGTGTGTATCTGCTGCATGGTATATAATAGTATCTGCCGGCAGAGATCGGCCTGGTCAGTCCGAAGCGGGACTTTTACGGCATCTGCGCCGTGTGCCAGCAGTCTATCGTAGTGAAGGAGGACGCCGTGCGCCCGGTTGTGAGGTCAGTGTGTGTCACTTCCACAACATGCATTTATCTGACACTTTGTGGCAGCGGTGGTGAGAACAAGTCCACCGCCACCGCTGGCCGAGTGTACCACGCCAAGTGCTATGCAGACTCGGTACTGGAGCAGTGCACACTCTGCCGCCGCAAAGTCGAGGACGGCCGTGTGCTGTACGCCGAGCTGCCGTCTGTCGGCGAGGATGGCGCGGCCGCCATCACAAAGCTGCCGTACCACGTGGACTGCTTCAAGTGTGGCACTGCGCTGCCCGACAAGACTACCACTGATTCGACTTTGCCGTCGCCGCCGCAATCAACAGTGATGGGGTGTGGCCGGCTCTTGCTGACCGCGGTAGACACAACTGCCGATGCCAAAACCAACTATTTTCTGCACAACAACTCGGTCTACTGCGGCGATTGCTATGACAAGAACGTTTTGCCAAAGTGCACGGCATGCGGCTGCCAGATCAAGGAGCTGCAGGTGGCAACAGAGCCGGAAAGTAAGGCGGCAACGCCACCAACTCGGACACTCAGCGTGCGCTACTACTCCCACAATGGAGCTCCACATTGTGGCGGCTGCTATGAGCGTCTGGTTCTGCCCGACTGTTTTCGCTGTCACAAACGTATTGGAGGACTCAGTGCCGGTGCAGACAACAGTGTGGTGACTGTTGATGGGAACAAGATGCATCCGGCGTGCTTTTCATGCTTTGACTGCAACATTCAGTTTGGTGAAAATAAGGCCTATTCACTCAACAATGGCAGTGAGTACTATTGCCTTGAGCACTATCAAGCACAAAAGTCCAAGTTGAATTAGATAGATACATATGAGTAATTTGCAGCCATGGTATATTGCAGTAATTATAATGAGCTTGTATGTCCAACTATTATCATGTAAAAGAGGATAAAGATAATCACCTAGAGGATGACTGGCTATTTCTATCACCAAGACACAAACACACACAGTAAGGACGTTTTGCTTTGTAACATCTCTAATTTTTTATACATAAGGATGCTCTATAAAAATGCTCTCTAGGATCTATGATACATATTTCCTGTAAAGTAATCACTCCAAAGATTATCCAAAAAGACAATACAAATGGCGCTGAAAAAGTGCGTAGATGTAGCTCTATTCGTGCCTGCTGTAGAGCGCGGCATTTTAACATGCAGCGGCACGACCGGTGGCACTTGGTCGCTGACACACAATGAAACCTTGTTTGTTGCGGGTGCCATAGCGGTGCCATCGGTTAAGGTCATCTGAGTAACCTTAGCTGGTGCCTTAGTGACCCGAGCTACCAATCACCTACCAAAAAAGGCGATTTGTTTGGATTTTGGATGTCTTCCAATGCACGCCTATAAGAGGCGTACAACGTATCTTCAATCAACACTGATGATTACATACTCGTCTATTACTTTCAGAAGCATTGCACCCGACTGACAATCCAATATGGAACAGTTGTATGGTTTTAACACACAGGCGAAATCCAATCCTTTATTTTTAAAGGTGCAGCTATCGAATAATTGTGTAGCGATCCAGTCAAGTTTCAGGATACGGAATACAGATAGCATACTGCTTGATCGAGTGTGGTGTCTTTTTCGTAAAGTGTGTGTAATGCAGCGGAGGCAGCACCCAATACAACTTATCAGCATCATCTCCCAACAATTTCAGCTCGTCTGCGGCGGTCCCTTTGATGTCGTGCTTCTTGCCAACAGTCATCTGAAATCCGCCAACTCCGGGAATCCAAGCATCGATCGCAGCATAATTGCTACTGCGTGGCACATACAGTTGATTGAGTTTTTGACCGACCTCCACCTTTTCAACAATCAGTCGATTGGACGGCAGAATAGTAAGGTCACATTCGGTTGGCTTCTGTTTTACATTTCCGTGCACGAGTTCGCGAAACTTAAATTTTCCGCCGCTCTGAAGCTGATCCATGGCATACGGCTCGAATATATAGCCGCATAATGCACCGAACACAGAGTTTCCAGAGTAACGCTGAAGTAGAGTTTCCAACTTTTGCTTGCCTAGCAGCCCATTGAACCATACAATCTCATCTCTCGCCACAGAAGAGGCAAAAGTCACAGAGTAGTCCACAAACGGTGATACTGAAGTAATGTGAACAAGTCGATGAGCCACGTCGCTATTTTCGTTTACACGTTGGTATTGACCAACGGCACGAATGCAACAGCCAAAATTACACTCGTTAGCAGCGTTCGAGATCATTTGCCGTGCGTCAACGGCCGTCGACTCGAGGACATAGCGCGGTATATAGCCAAGAATTTTCGCTCTTTCACGCCAGTTTGTGACAGTTGGATACACCTCAGCAGCGAGCAATGCCATCTCGACCTCAGACCATAGAGGCATGTACAACCACAACGGTGGCGGCGATTCTTTTTTAAAATCATTGACAAGACCTCGACGGGGCGACATGGAGATAATCAAAGAGCACAAAACGTATCGCGGATCAATGTTGGTAACATACTTACAATCCAGCAGACACCAAACACCAGGATTCCACAGTTTTTCGTCAACCCAGCTGGGTAACAATATAGGATCGACCTTGAACACTCCGCCGCGACCGTCGTAGAACATTATTGAAGCGTCATATAAGAACATGACTGGCTGGCCATCGGCGACCAGACGGCGTAACAAGTAGAACATGAACAACGATTTGCCGATGCCGGGCGTGCCAGTAACAATCGCGTGCTTCCTTTCATTTTCGCCGACATGTCGTTTAATAATACTGTCGGCAATCTCACGATAGCACGGGCGAATGTAAATCTTCTGATGCGCAGTCGTCAAAATCTTTTGGTCATATATCAACCAGTCGCCTACTTCCTGAGCACTGAGTGGATCTGCATTCAATAAAACTTTGTAATCAGGGCGTGCTGCCGTTATGGTATTAGATTTCCACATCATACATGTCTCTTGCTGCTTACCCAATTGAGGCTGCGATAATGCCAGCGCTGGGGGTCCCGATGAATTGACAAGTGGCTCTGTACTGAATGAGTCTTCGTCATCACACACACTGCTTACCCGAGCTTGGATGGAGTGCGTTGTTACTTGACATACCGGTGCTAAGGGGGCCGTCTGGACAGAGTTAGTCATATTACGGCAAAAATCCCACTACTCACATTGCTGCGGTGGAGTAAACCTGACACGAAGAGGGTGGTCCTCAGTAGACAGAGCGATCAACTCATTCAGAGTCTGCGAAAGACGGTACTTTGTCACATTGTCGGGAGAGTGGACGATGACATCGCTCGCATCGACACCCTTCAGCTTGGGCTGGGTAGTGCAGAGGTATTGGACCAGATCCATGACGTCGCTCATACCGTCGATGTTGATGCGAACCGGCCCACCGCCGACGCTGTATCGAATCCACAGAGCTGCCATTTTGAAAACGAAATGAGAACGAGAAAGAGTGACGCGAAAAAATTTTCATCTTATCGGCGTTCTGATTGGTTGAATTTGATGCTAGAACAATGGGCTCATCGATCACAACTCCTAATTGGCTGCACAATTTGGTATATAGGATTTATTAAAACTATTAAAACTAGTGCAGTAAAACCGCAAGCAAGCCCGATGGAAAAATACAAATTTAATTAATTCAATAATTAACAGTGATGCACTGTGGCTATGCATGGATTAATACTGGGATTTAAATATGTTTATGTTTTTATTTATTTATGTTTAAATTGCTTATTTCTCTTCAAACACCACATTTTCTGTATATACCACAATTACTTCACCACAATTTGGTATACAGGATTAATTAAAATTAGTATTATTAGACCGGAGTTCTTCAGCTGCCAGTAACTTGTGCAGCCAGTTCAGACTGCAGGAAATCACACGACGCTGTCCGCAGAGAGGTTACTTATTGTCAGTTGGCCGGCGCGGCTTGCCCAGCTGATGCGTCGCCTCCTGACATCGCAGACCTTCGGTGGCGCGATATGTGGGGCGATCCCGCTGGACAACTCTGGCGGTCGTGGTGGCGAGACATGTTTATCGCGGTGGAGTGTCTGTCGGTCCTGGTCACGGAGCCGCTTGACTGGTTCTCGCCGTGATGTGATGTGCAATATCCAGAGAATACTTTGTGGCTGTAGAGATGGCCACGTGATGCTACACATTATGCAATAGACGCATTGCATATATGCAGCCGATCTACTTTGCAAAGTAGTTAGACTTGCTCAGTGAGGGCACTGATTTGCCGCGTGCTTGCTCCGAATTGTCTGCTGGCCACAGCATTGTGCGCAGAGGAGCTCTTGTTGGGGGCGCAGCCTTGGAATCCATAGTGGCAGCAACAACGGGAATTCGTAATGGTGCCGGCGGTCGCATTGCTGCTTGCATTGTGAATGGGCCATGTGCACTCCGGTGTTGCTATATAATAGTTATACAAGATTAGGGCTCCGATTGAGTCGGTTCGAGTCGGGTACAGCGTCAGAACCGAACCGACTCGGTTCTACCCGGTTTGTACCCGGGTCTGTTGAACCGGTTCCAAACCGACAAGTCGGGTTGGAACCGGGTACAGTTGGGTTGAAGTGGATGCACTTTAACAAAGACTTTTAGCAAGACAAGAAGTATTCAAATACAAATTAGACTATTAATTTATGTATTAAGGGATATAATGAAACCAAAATCACATCTTGAGAGAGTAATTAATTGGCTGTCTTAAGAGAGGCTCTTCGTACACCCAATAGGTCTCTTCCACTGAACCATTGCTCCACAGAAACAGAGCCCGCAGGACTGCCAAATAATTTTTTGCCAATATTGCCAGTGTAGAGAAGCGACACTGATTTAATTTCCAGTATTCCAGCGGCTCCTGTACCAGCTCTAATGGTTCCGCCAGGTAACGAAGTAATTTGTCCATCATTGTTGTTTCATTTTGAGTTCCGCGGCGCTTGTTCAGTGCCTCTTGTTGCCGTCATTCTTGACCTTATTCATAGCATTGATAATAGTACTTTTGGATCATTGACATTGACAATGATAAATTGACAAATTTGACAATGATCATCTCACCGCAGCTATAATCAATGATAACTTTGAGGGCAGCAAGGTCCAACTTCCAAAATCAATAGTTAATACTTTTCCTCACGTACTGCCTGCTTTGGGCGAGCTACACTGCTCTTGGAGTAGTCTAGGAGGTGGACGCGATTGTACCCAAACTGGTTCTAACTGGTTCCGAACCGGTTCCAACCGGTTTGGGTACAAGTTTTGGAACCGGTTCTACCAAACCGCGTAGATCGGGTACAAACCGGTTCGAACCGGGTCCAAACTGGAACCGATCGGAGCCCTATACACGATAGAGATACGTGAACGTAGAAAATATACACATATACATGCAAGACGTATAAAACTCTTTAACGTGCCTGTCCATCGTACAACTGCTTGTGCAGCACTCAATGACTGCACAAAGATCTGTGTTAGTTATCGTAAGCAACCAAAACAATAATCACCATTCTTGTTGTTGGCAATCGTGCGAGTATGGGCGAAGTCAGAGCGCAGTGACGCAATGGCAGAGTCGGCTTGGCGATTCTTCTCGGTCAGTGCGTCGATTTTTGAGCACTTTTGCTGCGACTGTTTCTTGGCGGTGTCCAGTTGTGCGCGACACTCTTCGACGGCCTTCTCCTGCTGCACCAAGATCGAGTCCTTGAGTTTGGACTTGGCGGCCAGCGACCGGATTTCCGCCTGGCACTTGGCGATTATTTCATTAGCCTTCTGCACTTCGGCCTGCTGTTCCTGCGCGGTGGCAGAGGCGGCCGAGTGCTGTTGCTGCAGTTGCCGCAGACTCTATGCCAGTTTCGAGGCGTCCTCGCGCGCAGTCTCCAGCTCGGTGTGGGCGGTGTGCAGCTGGCCATCGTTGCGCTCCAGCTCCGTCTCAATGGAGTCTCGTCAGCTGTGCTTGGACGCCTGATGGTGCTGCAGTTCCAACTGGCGCAACCGTTCCGCGGTCTGCGCACAGTCTCGCCGGGCCTGATCTCTGACAGCCACAACTCGTCCAGTGCGCGTGAGTGTTGCTGCTGCAAATCGCGGCGACACTGTTCCAATTGTTGCGAGTGCCGCACCAACCCCAGTCGCACCAACTCGTAGGGCCGCCCTGCCGGAACTACCTGATGTGGTTGCGCCCCCTGCGCCGGACTTTAGCGCAACAAATTAAATTGAGGACGAACTTGGTCTATGCCGACTGTACGTCACAGGTTTCACACGCACGCAGCCAGGTAAGGTCAGGCGACTTCTCGCCGACGGAACCAACGTCCCGCCAATGGCAATTGCAAATGTGGAGTGGATCTCTCAAACAACGGCGGAGCTCTTGCTAGCGGCGCAGTACACTGAGAGAGTTCAAGAAAAGATCACGGCCATGGCTGAACAAGGCGTCCAGACCATCAAAGGGACGGACCCGGCGTCGGCATTGCTTGTAGCCCCCCCAAGCGATGCTCCCAACGGAATCACCCATCGCCTGTGGAGAGAAAAGCGTAAGGCCTTTGCCACGCGCGCCATTGGCGCCATCGCTCGCGGGTCTCACAATCCCGCAATAGCACTAAGTAACAATGCAGCAGAGTTCTACGCTCGATGGATCCGCGAGGTCGTCTTCGCCGATGACGGCGACTTGGGCGAGTATCACGTAAACGCCCAAGCAGCACTCGAACAGCTGAGAATGGTAAATGAGGAAAGGGACATGCCAGGGGAATATTCTGCCCCCATGAAGCTACCAACGGGAAGCCCAGACGTTTGGCAAGGGTCCGAGCCACCAGGGCCCTCAAACCGAACGGTAGGCACCCCAAGGGTGGCGGAACGCACCCAGGTGACTGTAGAGGCCACTCCGGTGGCTGACGCTGGCACCGCAACCGCCGCCCTGCCACTGACAAAGCTGACACCAAAGAAGACGCAATGGAGGTCACCCTTCACCGCCGACTCAAATGGATGGTATCGACGCACTGCTGTCCAGTCTGGAAGAGTGGACAGACACAACGCAGGCGCCGACGCAGCAGGGAACAGACAAACGGACCGAAAATGAACAAGCGGCGCAGCTAATGAACAAACAAGCGGCGCCGCCGACAAACAAGGAAGAAGCAGCAGAAGACAAAGGTGTCGCGAGCGCCGGAAGCTCGGTGGCCGCACCTTAAAGAAGAGCTACAGAGTCGCCGAAGGGCGAACACACGGACTGAAGAAGCAAGTGGACAATATCGGCGCCATGAACGCCGAGACCTCTGTAGTGGCATACGTCAACGTAACCGGGATGGCCCGGTTCAAGTACAACCGAATGACCGAGATGGACTTGTTTACCAAGGCAGACTTTGTGTTTGTTGCGGAACACTGGTTCATCGACGAAAATCAAGCACTGGTTCAGCATCCGTACTTTGTGGCCACAAGCCCAAACCGTGGCGGCAGCGGCAGCCGAGGCAAGGGCGGACTGGCGCTACTGGCTGAACCGGAGGTACAGGCACGCATCACCGGAAAACCCAAGTCTACGGTCCACAGCATGTTGGCCGTGGTCGATGGAGTCCGGGTGTTGGCAGTGTACTGGCCGCCGGCACTAACAGCCGAAGAAATCAACAATGACCTGGACCACTGGCGGCAGGAGCTGCCAGATGTGATCGTGGGCGACATCAACGCACGTTATGGAGTGGAATGGAACAACACGGCGACCGTACCGGAACGGAGGCTGGCTATTGGAAGATGGACGCAACGCTGGCAAATGGCGCATCTGCGCCCCAGTGTTGGCCATACCAATGTCGACCACGTCTTCGGCCGGGACGGGACAGTTGTGGACTGGCAGTATCTGCCGGTTCCGCAGTTGGACACACCTCACCATCAGCTGATGATGCTCCGCATTGGATGCTTGGCAGGCAGGGTGACAGGTAACACTAACAACAGCGTGCAGGCCACTACAACGAACCGCTACTACCTCAAGCACCTGGACGACCCGGTTCTCGTGGCGTGTATGCGGGCTCGGTACAACGCCAACGCAGCAGCAGTACAACGGGCAAAGGCGGAAGCAGATACGTACTTCATCGAAGCGATGGAGGGCGGTATCGGCGACGCGGTCCTGACTCAGACACTGCAAGGGGCCCTCGACCGCCTCGACCAGGCTATATGCGACACCATCGCTGACACCACGGCAGCGGTAATTGGCCAGTACAACGTTAGCGAGGCGAAACTCCGCGCGGACCACTCGGTGGACTTTCTGACGGAGCAGGCCGACACTATCACGCCGCAGAACGCCGTGCGCCTTTTCAAGCGCAGCCAACGGGCGTCTGGTGCCGTACGCATGCTGAGCCGCTCCGAAGACCGATCCCCGGTCGAGGATGCGGCACTCTTCTTCGAACAGATATACAGCTCGGAGGTGACACCGCCGCTTACCCCGGCGTGGACAACCATTGAACTGGACCTGTACACTCGGACGGTGGGCCCTTCGTTCACTCGAGAACGGATTGCAACGTTCTTCCGCACGTACGCCACGGGCAAGTCCTGCGGTGGCGACGGCCTACACACGTATCATGCGGGCGCTTAGCGACAGCGACCTCGCCGAGCACCTGGAAGCACTCTTTCAGCTATGCATCGCATTTGGACTCACTCCTCGCAGGTGGAACCGGTCGGTGACCTACCCAATACCGAAAAAACCGGATGCCACCGTAGTATCTGAATTCAGACCGATTGCACTCACCGTCATGTTTAGGCGTGCGTTTGAGGCACTACTGCTCCGATCCATGACAAAGTCTCCCGATGTGTATGGGAGCTCCGTCGAGTTGAATTTTGCGCAAGGTGGCTTCCAGGCACGCCAGTCCTGTCTCCAGCTCATCATGTCCTCCGCCGACCAGCAGCAGCAGGACCGCGGAGCGCAAATATTCATCGACCTGAAACAAGCGTATGACAGAGTGGACATTGCGCGCCTGCTGGACAAGTTCCGGGGCCGGCATGCCCCACGGAAATTTATCGCTCTGGTACAAGCGCTGTTCACACAGTGTTCGACGAGTCTCGTCGTCAACCAACTTGTATCGCGGGACATCCAACTGCGGACGGGGCTCTTCCAGGGCTCGATCCTATCACCATTCCTCTGGAACATCTATGTGGATGACCTCGCCGATGCGCTGAATGGCACGTCGCCGCAGGAACACCCACGCGCACGCCTCTTTGCAGACGACATCAAACTGCAATATCACCACACAGCAACCGCCGCCGAGATCCAGCGCGACCTGGACACCATCACCGCCTGGACGGCCGCCAACAACATGATTGTCAGCGCCGCCAAAAGCGGCATCATCGGAGCAGTAGGAAAAAAGCAAACAGAAAAGCTTGAGATCGCCCCCAATAGCAACGTCACAAACTCCAGTCAGACGGAGTGCGTGAAAAGACCAAAAACGGTACGGGGCGCCGCCAAGGCGGTTACAAGAGTTCCGGGTGGCTGTACCGCACCCATTGGTCTGACGGGGGCTCCGGCCCCTAGTTTATTGGAGACGCCGACTTTGGCAACTGGAAAACCGGCGTCGACTGACACAACAACAGCGGCGACACTTCACAGTGAAACGCCACGGAGTGACATGCACCATGCTGCTCCCACTAACCTTTCCGTCGCAGACACACTTGGCGACGATGTAACTGATGCAGCCGCGGTACGCCGGCCTGTCCACGGGGACAACGGAGTATCTGCTGGCACAAAAAAGAGAAAAGAGATTGAGATCGCCCCAAAAAGCAACGTCGCAAACTCCAGTCAGACGGAGTGCGTGACCAAAAACAGTTCGGTACGGGGCGCCGCCAAGGCGGTTACAAGAGTTCCGGGTGGCAGTACCGCACCCTCGAGTCTGACGGGGGCTTCGGCCCCTGGTTTATTGGATTCTCAGCAAGACAAGCAATCTATTCAGTATCAACTCGGCGGCGCAACGCTCGAGTTTATTGACAGTTACAAGTATCTGGGCGTGGAGAACACGGCCCACGGCATCGATTTTGATGCATTCACGGCACGTACCTTTGCGCGCGCCAACTCTCTGCTGACCGCGGTGTCCGACACTTCGGAAGCGTGGCGACCGTCGGTCCGACTGGCGGTCTACCGCGCCTTCGTCCGACCCATCGTCGAGTACATTGCGCCGCTCGTCTGGTCGTTCTGCGAGACGCGCGGCGCGAAACACAAAACCGTGCTGGCCATCAAGGGCCGGTTCGAAGCACTGCACATGCGCGCGCTACGCTGGGTCTTTGGCTCGCAACTGCGCCACGTCGCCAACCTCCCGCTCGTGCGTCGCCTCGATGGCCGCCATTGCCGCGCCGGACGACCGGCTCTCCGATCTCGCCGCGATGGTCTACACACATCGACGAGTCGCCACCATACACTCAACAAGCCTGCAACGTACCTCGGTGCTTCGGAACCGGGTGCGCTACGCCAAGTCGCTCATGCTGCCGCTCCTCCGTCACCCGGTTGTGCACGCCTACACTGCCGGTGCGCACGCCGCCGACGCCAACAATGAGCCGCCGCCCACGCTGAAGACGTTTGTGCGCCGTCGCCGCTACGACTCATTTGTCAACGGCGCCTACGGCAAGCTGACGACGTACATCTCTCGCGCAAGCCGCACGCCCGCCGGAATGGACCGCGTGCTCAACATCGCCGACCGCACCACGCGCCGCACCGCCATCGCATGGCGACGCAATGCCCACTTTGCACACTGCCGCCGGTGCGCCACCCGCTTCAACCGCGCGCACTGCCATCACAACCAGCTGGCGCCACCCGTGGTGCCTGAACAGTACTGGAACCGCTACGACGCCGATCAGCGTGAATTTGACGGGGAGAACTTGACGATCTTTGATTCACTGCTCAATCACGGCGACTTCCAAGTGTTTCAACGCGCCTTTCTTGACATCTCTCGCGCCTGAGGCCTCCCCGGCGGCCTCCGACCACACCAGCTAGCTAAATAAAGCCTACCGTAAAGCCTAACCCCTAGCTAGTGAAATACGAGTACTAGACTTCCTCTCCAATACATATTCCGTCGTTAATTGATGCAATCGGTTGATTTTTCATGTATTTCATGGCACGTTTCGCATACAGTTAATTCCAACTCTATTTACACTACTGCGACATCTGTATCCCAAGAAAACCCTCCAGTGGCGGGAAATGACCCCGAGTCAACGCCGTCTCCTGTAAATATCGCCTTGCCGTGTAATCGCAGATATCTTTTCAACAGTCCGGTTCCAAGAGACCGCCAAAATGCCGAGGTGGGACTTACACTACTTCTGCCCTTCCTGGCTCGTGCCGGTGAGCGCCAGCAGTTTGCTCCATAGTACCGTGATTTAATGATGCGGCGGAGCCTTCCGGAGGTCAGTGTTAAGTTGTTCCAGGAGTTGACATGAGGTGAAAGTGTGGATGCCGCTTGCGCCAAAGGCGCTTATGATCTTCTCGTTACCGAGTGCAACTGAATGTTGCTGAGGTGCTTGCTGACCGCTATTGTGCCGCCAGGGTTCACGGTACTCCCGCCCTCCCCTACAGCATCGGGTCTGCTATTTAATTAATCCTTATGGATCTCCGTTCTGTAATGGTTTTCCAGGTGTCACAGACACTTTTTGATTTTTGTAACGGTTTTTTGATGCCGATCCGCCCTCCGATTTCAACTCCACCACAAACACATTATCTTTCAGTCGTGTTGTAAACTTTTCAATTTTGTCGGTAAATGCGAGGGTCGGCCAGATGCCAGTTTCTTTTTCGGGGCGTATCTCATGCCACTGATAAAGGGCATCCACTCCCACCTGCATTCGTTTCAATAAGCTCATAAGTTTACCAAGTCCCAGGTGGTGGTCAAATGTGACAGGCTGGCAAATAGGCTCGATGTGGAGTTTTCGTGGTTGATGAACCGTTTGGATAAATCCAGCAACATGCAACTAATGTCGATTATAACATCAGTGATGTCCAATTTGTGGAAACTTACCTGAATCTGATAAGCTGACACGCTCACGAGTATGATCGGAGCAACAAATTCAGTTTCTCCAGTGCTGTTATTATGTGCGTATTGTAGGGCATACCGCCGATTCTGCGAAATTGGCTCCATATCTAGCTTCACTTCCAAGCCCAATATCATAGGTCCGTGTTCACGATCCGACAGCTGCTGCTTTCTGCAACGATAGCAGTAATAGCCTGATCCAAAACAACCCCGCCATCATTCTGCCTTCGAGCACCTTGACAACAGCATCAGGCGATTTACATTCTAGGTACATGAGTTACATACCTTTACCAGATATTTCACCACAGATAACGCCTTTCAAAACTTTCAGGTGTCGTCGAGTGGCAAACATATCAGCTAGGAATTTGCGGACTTTCTTTTGATAGTTGACTTCTAGGTCCGATGGCAAATAACAGGTTTCAGTCAGCAGTTCCAAGGCCAACCCCTTCAAATCCAAATCGGCATCATCGTCATCCACTTCGAGCTCAGGTGCTGTCATATCCCTGACAAATGGTAAGGAAAGCAGTGATTTATGAGCCATGAGCGTACCTCTACAAAGCTGTAAAAGAAATGGAGAGGAATGCCGTAGTGGGGCTAGACCATCCCAAATTGCGCCAGTGAACTTGCTTGTGCCTCATTAAGTGCTTTTCGTGGCATTGGCGACGGCGCGATCGTTAACAAAGTCGGTGCGTGACTTTGCTCCACATCGGTAACCTGTCGTAGGCGCGACTTGTGCCATTAGTTCAATCAGCTGGACACGCTATCACAACACGCTTACCCTGTTTCGGCTGCACCGGCACCAATACCAATAACATGTCCTCGTTAGTATTTCCCGCATTGACATGATTGCGCAAAAGCATTGCTACATCGCGTGACTGGCCGCTCAGCAACGCAGCCCCGTTCCTGAACACCTTCAACTGAGAGGCAACAACATTTGGCAGGATAGCAGCATTCTTTGCCATGACTGCATCTCGGAGATCATCAACATTTGCCTCGGAATCATCACCACACTGGCAACAGTGGTATTGTCGAACGGCTCGCCATTCGACTGAACAAGAATATACAAGATGCAAATGTTCTGCCCGGACATTGGCGCTACGCCCGTCGCCGACTGCGGAACGGAGGATGACGACGCGGCACTTGCATTTCCTAATTGACTGAATGCAATGGGAGCCATTGTGCGCAGTTGTTTGCGTGTAGCGCGCGGAGTCGCTGATGGCCCCTGTGAGGCCACAAGTGGCACCGCGGAACCAGAGGCTTCAGTGCCCGGCGCGGCTACTTACCTTGCTCCAATTGCTCCAAAGGAGTAACTGGGTCACGCTTTTCGCGGCCGCGTGATGGGCGTGATTTGCCAGACATTATGGGAATAGAATGTGGTCAACTCTGTGTGCTCTCTGATTGAATGAGTGTTATATATAGTTGTAATAGCGGGTTTAGCCGTTTGACTTCATTATATTATACAATATATTTAGTCCAGGTCGAGTTCTTTTATTTACTTAAACGTGAAATTCGCTCGGCAAGTTGTTAATGGCGTTCTGCGCCGAACAAAGAAAGTCTGCCACAGCCTCGCGACATATATGCGATAATTGCCGTATGATATGGTTGACACATCACCTCGATATTTTGGTGCGGAAATATTTCGGCTGTGTGCGGGAGAGCAATACCGATAGGGCCAAAGCAAAAGAACTCTTCACACAGGAACAACATCGGTGTGTCCGCGTTGTACTGCAGAATGCCTTCCAGCAGGTCATTCAGTAAGGAGGCTCCGGCATCATGTTTGTTTGTTTCAATAAATTAATTGCTAGCAGACAGCGACTCTTATCGTCGCTATTGCTAGCTCGTAATCACAGCTCGTAATATGGGAAAAACTTTTGCTTCTCAACACACGACTTGCAAGTGCGCAATAACCCGCACTTGCACATTATCAGCGGCAGTTATGCGTCACACGTCGCACATGATAAATCATCAACGGCATAATGCATCATAAATCGCACTTTAGGCCGCACAAGCTTACATTACAGAGAATATTGTCAGATGCTACAGCTACATAGGTTTACCTAAAATCCCAGCGCAAACGCACATGTTGAATACAGCCACGTGTGCTAACATATACCTGCGGAGATTACTTTTCACTTACATTTCCCCACATGAGAGATAACCACATTGATCCATTGATAAAAAAAATTGTTCACAATGTCGGCACGCGATCCATTTTTCATGCCGGCAGCGCGCGATGGCCAAGGCCGCGGCAACAAGCGGCACCGGCCACAGCCACGGGCCACACCAGACACGCGTGCAGCCAGTGCTGATGCACCGATGTCGCGTCGTAGGCATCAGGCCCGCATTCAGTCGGCATCAGTCGCCGCCACCAACGATAGTGATGACGGTCATGTCGACGATGACGACCGCGATACCAACATCGACGACCTGGACCTGGGGGCACTCGTCAGTGACGGTGAACAAGACGACGGCGACGACGATCAAGACGGCGAGACCGCGCAGGAGAAACGCATCCGCCTGGCCAAGCGCTATATCGACGCTGTGCAGCGCAGCCTGCAGCCCGCCGCGCTCCAAGATGGAGTCGACGCGCGCCAAATAGACCGCGACCTGGTGGCCGAGCGGCTGCAGCAGGACGCGATGGAAACCGTTGGCCGGCAGCAGTTTGCCCTCGCCGATTCTGTAAGTGAGGGTGTCTCTGTCGTTGTCTCTTTCTCTCTCTTGTTCACTATCTGTTGTTCTCGCTCTCTCTCTCTCTCTTGTTCTCCATCTGTTGTTCTCTCTCTCTCTCTCTCTCTCTCTCTGTGATCTGTCTCTCTGCCTGTGTCTTTCTCTGGTCTGAAAATCCTCTCTTTATCGCTTCTTCTTTATTTGATCTCTCTCTCTGCGCGTCTCTTTTTCTCCCTTGGCACTCTCTCTGTCTCTCTCTCTCTCTCTCTCCCTGTCTATGGCTGCTTATCTGTCTCGCACTATCCCTTTCACTCCACTTATATATATATATGTAGATACTACTATCTAAGATTGCATGTACTTACACGTGTTTATGCCAGGTACGCGCGACGCTTGACACGGGCACTCTGAGTGCGCGGCAGTGCGGTCGACACCACCGACTGGCAGTGACCGCGGTGGCCGCCACACCGGACGACGCGTACATCTACTCTGCCGGCAAAGACGGCACCATTGTAAAGTATGATGTGAAGCTGCGGCGCAAGGTGCACGTCTTCAAGGCGGGTCGGCGCGGACAAAAGGATTTCGAGGGTCACACCGATGCCGTGTTGGCGCTGGCAGTCTCCTCCGACGGGCAGTACGTGGCGTCCGGCGGTGCGGATCGCCGAATCTGCATCTGGCGCGTTGAGGGCAACTCACTGCTGCACACGTTCCTGCAGCACCGCGACACAATCACCGGGCTGGCGTTCAGGCGCGGTGCCGAGAACACGCTCTTCTCCGCCTCCGCCGACCGCACCGTCAAGGTGTTCAACGTGGACGGGATGGCGTACGTGGAGACGCTGTTTGGCCACCAGGACGTCATTGCCGGGTTGAGTGGCGCGGGGACACGTGAGCGCTGCCTGACGGTGGGCGGCCGCGACCGGTCGGTGCGCATGTGGAAGATACTGGACGAGAGTCAGCTGGTGTACCGGTTCTCGGCGTCGGTGCGCGCGGCTCCCCCGCACTTTACCGACGCCCAGCGCCACCTGCTCGTCGATGATACGGGCAGCGTGGACTGTGTGGCGCACCTGAGTGACGATCACTGGGTGACGGGGTCGGATGGCGGCACTCTGTGCGTGTGGTCCGCCCACCGCAAGAAGCCCATATTCTCCCTGACGAATGCACACGGCCGCATCGCTCATCTTTTACAATCGGCTGCCGATGATTCTCTGCAAGCATCTCCGTCTGGGGTGGCCAAGCGGCTGCTCACGCACGAAACCGCCTTGGCGGACGAGTTCTCCGCGGCGACAATAACACTGACCACACCCAATTGGATAACGGCATTGGCGGCGGCGCCCAACACGGATCTAGTGGTGTCGGGAAGCAGTGACGGCCAGGTGCGCTTCTGGAAGTTTGTCGATGGCGCGGCTGGTGGTGTTGACATGCATGACACGAATGACGTGGACAGCGGCCGGCGTCGACCGCATCTCAAGTACATTGGCGGCGTGCCGGTGCCGGGCTACGTGAACGCGCTGCACTTTTCACAGTCCCTGAACCTGCTGGTGGTGGGCGCGGGACAGGAGCACAAGGCGGGGCGATGGGCGCGTGATACCGCTGGCCGCAACGCCGTCCACCTACTGGACCTCAGTGGTCTGGCCGAGGCGCGCACTGTCGGTCACTGACCACTGACCTTTCTCGCCAAGCGGCAATAGACTGCACCTATAGATGAAGATGGATGTACGTAATCATGTTTACTTCATTGAGTAGACATCAATGAAGTATTTTCATACATAGCTGCAGATAAGGAGCTCATTACTCTACATGATAGATAGTACTACAGATACAGAGAGAGGATTACTCTATAAATCCTTAGTTGCAATTTAATGTTGTGTGCGAGAGTGATAGAGCGGGCAAATCATATTGACAAATAGGACCGTTGAAAGCTCTCTTGATGCTGTGCGGTCGGGGCGCGGTCTCGGACTAGCTCTGGCACAATTGATGCCTCACTGCCGTTGCCGACCGTTTATAATCAACAGCTTGCACATGAAGTAGGTACCGCTGCATTACTGCGATACCTTGCGGACAATATAATGTACAAGTGCGGAGGTCAGAATAAATCTGGCTTTAGCGACAGGAGAGCGACCTCCCGTCCATTGCCTGTCGTCATAGTCGATCAGACAAGGCATACAATGATCACATCATCATCCCAGCCGCAGCAAATAGGGCGTGCACACAACGCGAATGGATCACCATGGGATCCACTCGCGTCCAGTGCAGCAGAACGAACATACAAAGGATACAGATAGATAACGACCCTTCGAGATCAGACGTGTTCACAGGGGACTATTACAGCGTAACAAGTGAGTCGAAGTCCCAGCACGGCATGCAGAGGCGCGTCGTGGCCAGAGACCAGAGCGCCCCGCACTCAGCGTAAACGAATCATCATGTGGAAGGATCAAAGGGCAGACGCGCGTCCACGGCCGTCTTTATAGCCGCATCATGGTCAAGGTCAAGGTCAAGGTCATGGGTCAGGGTTAAGGCTTGGTGGCGGCATGTGATTGGCCAGTGTGGAACAGGAGTGATGCATGCGTGCGTCAGCCATCAATGCCGACGCCACGCAAAAAAAACACCTCTAACACTCGAAGAGACAAACTCACAGCCAGACTCACTCCCCGAAATCCATGCGCATATCCATGCCAATAGGCGACATGGGACACTCTGCAACATCCGCGAATAATGTCGCCGACACGGGCACGTCCGCATTCAAGTCGCACCCGCTGCTGAAAAAGTCAAATATGAGCTCGTCGGAGGAGGCTATCGCGCTCATACCGCACGTCCCGGTATCCGCCCCGCTGCCCCGGCTCAAGGATTTTGCCAGCCCGGACCGTGCGGCAGGCAGCGCATCCAATTCACCCCGGCCCCAGCGCGACGACGTGACCGCCACGTCGCTATCGCGCAAATCATCCCTGACCAGCACTCCCCTGTCGCAGCAGCAAATGTCGGCCACGCAGATCCAGGAGCTGATACAGCGCGCCATCCAGCTGCACGAGAGCGACAACCTGTCTGAGGCGTTCCGGCTGTACTGTCTGGCGGCGCAGCAGAACTCGGCCATCGGCCTGTTTCTGTCGGGGCTGGCGCTTCGGCACGGCTGGGGCTGTGCCGAGGACAAGGCACTGGCGTTCGCGTGCCTGGAGCACGCCGCCGAGAACGCCATACACAATATTGAGTTGTTGCGGCGGGGCGCGCGCCCACAGTCTGGCATATACAATTCGGGGGATACGCAGCGCGGCACGCTGGACCGTCGGAAGCGCGCAAGTAAATTGTCGTCTAGTAGTAATGCCGGCGGGGATGCGCCCATTGCCAATATTGCCAATAATGCGGCGAGCAATTCGGACAACCATGCTGCCGGAAGCACTCTGCCCCGGCTGGCCAAGGCGCTCAACATGAGTGGCGGCGGCACCACCAGCAGTCGAAACAGTAAGAACAGCGCGGATTTGGACGTGCTGGCCGCGGCCACTGGTGGCGAAGAGTCAGCTGTGCCGGCAGCCATGGCAGCTGCAAACGATGACACGTCTTCACTGGCGCCGATGGACTCGCTGGCATTCCAGGAGCGCATGCAGGCCCAGATATCAAAGTTTGAACTGGCCATGAGCGTGTACGAGATTGGCCAGTGCTACCGCTTTGGTTGGGGCGTCCGGAAGTCCAAGCCTACCGCCGGTATGCATGGTGTATTCATCAAAGATTATAATAATGGATGCTTACATTTACAGTGTTTTACTACCGACTGGCAGCCGATTTGGGTGATATGGACGCGCAAACGGATCTGGCAATGTGTTACCTGAATGGCAAGGGTGTCAAGGCTAATCGGTACCTGGCTGCGTCATATTTTCGGCTGGCAGCGCTGCAGGGACGGCGTGAATACGGCGACACTTGGATCTACAAGGAAAAGTATTCCGTCTTCTTTCGCAAGAACTTTCGCACGTTCGCCATACTGGAGGACAGCCGTAGCGGCAAGCCACTCAAGATGACGCGGTCAACAAGCAACTTGGACGGCAATACGGAAAATACATCGACATCGGCCAGAAGGTCGCTCAACATTTTGCTTAGCATCCAGACCTACATGTACAACATGCAGTAACCATTGTGCGATCATTTATATAGAGATTTTTGTTTGATACGTACAATGAAGAAGTTATGTATATTTGACGTTATGTGTGTTATTTTTTAACGCTGTTATGTATCAATGCACTATAGAATGTGTGCTGAATTGTGGTATTGACTCTTAAATCTTCTACTTTAGGTGGATTCGATTTGTTTCGACAACAGCTCAAGGTTCAGTATTGGGGCCATTCAGCACCAAGAGTACTGATTCGGCGTTTATAACCCCTATTTACAAACGTGTATTGTTAAGTAAATGCAATCTATTAACAAAAGCCCCTATCTCCGATTTTACATATAACCTCTATTGCTCTTCTGCTTACTCACTGCTGTAGATGAAGGAAATAACTGCAGAGCTGGCGCCCACAATCCTTTATTGTGGACTGCGTTCTCTTGTGGTGATCACTGTGGGCTTCTCTTACTTGTGGTAGTCCTTCGTACTCAAAATTATTAAATATTTAAAGCATTTTCTACTAAAAGCAATAATTGCGAAATGCTATTAATTTAACTTCAAGAGCAATTATGCCAGATGCATGAGCACCCGATGCATGTCAGATACCAACAACGGCCAATTTACAGAACTGGCCATTGTAAATATCAGCGCACGGCTAGGTAGTGATATTTAGCAAAGGGAGGCCGGTTTTCTTGATTGTGCCCGTTAACTATTTAAACCATGTACCAGCTGGCACCGATGCTACTCACAGTGGCGCTGCTGGGCGCCGTTAGCCATGCCAGCAGCTCGACTCTGGTGGACAGTCGGGCAGCGCTGAACGCGTCCCTGCTGTGGGGCACATACCGTCCAAACATGTACTTTGGCATGCGCACCCGCACTCCAGACACGCTTGCTACCGGCATAATGTGGTTCACTCCGATGTCCTATGAGGCCTTAAAGTGTGCGTTCACGTATTCAAGTAGATATATGCATTAAGCATATATATATCGTAGATATTCGCAGCAGCTGCGACATGGCGGACAAACTGACTAGCTATGACTGGACGCGGCATGATGGCCGTGAGTTTGCGTCACAATCCATCGCAGACGAGGAGCAGGGTATCTCACTGGACATGCACATGCTCAAGATACCCGGCGGTGCCAATGGTGGGTATATTATGTACAGTATTACTGCAAATATATCTTGACTTTAAAATCGTAGGCGGAGACTGGATCAATCGAGTGACGGTGAAATCCACCGACGGCAAGGGCACCACGGCCGTGTCGCTACTCGCATATGCATATATCGACGCGCCTGGTGTTGAAGGCACGGATGATGCAGATGTGGACGGGTACTCGTTTGCGGCCGCTCCCAACAAACCATCGTGGGACAGTGACATGGCAGTCAAAGGCCGCGTCGACAGCACACTTGGCGACTTTTCTCTCGTATTTTCCCTGCGTATGTAATTTCTATTATGTCCGTGGCGTTGAAAAAAACCCCAACTATAATAGCGACCGACGAAGCTGGCAACAAGATGGAAAATACCGGCATTAGTCGCCTCTTTATCCCGGCAAGGAGTTTGCTGATACTATATGATTGTATACTGACATTGCCGTTAGAGTAAGTAAATGACTAGGCTCCTTCAAATATTCATATGCAAGATTATGCTGGTGCCGATGTCGCGCCCCCGGTCAAGCAGCTGGTGCAGAGTGCATTTATGCAAGTGATTCAGCGATGGCAGTCCAAAATGCAGGAGCGGCACGAACAAGGGCTTCCACCGCAGGATCCGCCAGCCCCGCATGAGCTTTTTCAGCTACCAGACATGCTTGACCGCCGGTCGCCTTCGCGCCTTGTACTCGTTCAATACACTGCCATGACGCCCTTCGCTGCAAGTATTTTTTCTTTAATATGCACATTACAAGAATTAATATCGTTTCACAGGTCGACATGGCACTGGTGTCACAGTCGGCACATCCCGGCATGGATAATGATAATGAAGAACAAGTCACAAACTATGTGAAAACGGTTCGCAGCAATCTAGACAATTCGCTTAAAGAAAAATCTACAAAGCTGGAAGATAGATTCCAGCAGGTTTACAAGCTCGAGACGCGTGGCTATGAGGAACTTGAAACACAGTTTGCAATGTCGGTGCTGGGAAATGTTCTAGGTGGCATTGGGTAAGTTATATATCACAGATATCTCGCATTTAGCTAATCGACGCAGCTATTTCCACGGAACAAGTGTGCTGGGAAGCTATCCCGGCGACCCCGCCTATCTGATTAAGGCTAGTGCACTTTCGCCGCCACATACCGCAGAGTCTGGGAATGATGATGATGATCATAATGTGGACGATTTGGAGGCGCTGCTGGATGACGAACTTAAAACAGACAACATTATGGACAGGGACGATACGTCATCTTCGACAGATCACGAGTCCACTTTGTTGAAGCACGGTGCTACCACATTAACCGAGGCAGCCTCGCTCTTCACCGCCACTCCCAGTCGACCGTTCTTTCCTCGTGGTTTCCTCTGGGACGAGGGTTTCCATCAGATGATTATTACGCACTGGGACGCTGAACTGTCCATGGAAATGATAAGCAGCTGGCTGCAACGTATGGACTGTGACGGCTGGATAGCGCGTGAACAAATTCTGGGCGAAGAGGCTCGGTCCAAGGTTCGATTCAACTTCATGAATAATTTAGAATTGTTCGCATTTAATGATTAAGGTTCCGCCAGAGTTCCAGACACAGTATCCGCACTATGCCAACCCGCCTACACTGATACTGCCGGTGCTATCCATGATCGATGATCCTACTCTGGTGGACAATGAACTGTTTTTGCCTTGGCTGCGTACCGTATACCTGCTGTTCAAGAAGCATTTTTCATGGTTTCGGCGCACGCAATTCGGCAGTCTGCATCCTCATCTGGCAGATAGCGAGCGGACACGGCTGGAAGCACTAGATACCAGTGCACTCTATCGCTGGCGTGGACGTTCGCCGCAACACTGTCTCACCAGCGGACTGGATGATTATCCGCGCGCGGATCCGCCATCGGTGTGGGAGGTGCATCTCGATCTGATGGCGTGGATGGCATTTTATGCTGATTCACTGCACACTGTTGCCGCCTTCTTGGCGAAACACGCGGATCTTGCTTATGATTATACCGCTGACAGTACCGAGTTTAGCCACACCCGTGACGCCATTCGAGGCAATATCGACGGTAACGTTTCTGTAATGACTTTAACTTATTAAACTGTGCATATAGCATTGCACTGGAACGACGAGAAAAAATGTACTGCGATGTTGTGCAGACGGCGGATGGCGATGAAACTGAAGGGGACGTGGTGGCGAAGCACATTTGCTACCGTGGCTACTTGTCCATTATGCCGCTACTCCTGGGCCACCTGATCCCAGACGACTCGCCTCAGTTTGGCCATGTACTGGATTTGATTAGTCCAAGCGATGATCATGAATATACGCACGGTCTGCTGTCGCCATATGGCCTGCGATCCATGGACGCCTCGGAATCGCACTACGGCACGGACGAGAACTACTGGCGCGGCGCTATATGGGTCAACATGAACTATCTGCTGCTGCGCTCCCTTCACCGGGTACACAGCAGATGTCTTTACAAATGTAGTATTAACGCGCCAGTATTATGGCGCGGGACCAGTCAGCGTGCAGCACGCGTACCTTTCCCGAGTACAGACGCTATACCGGGATCTGCGAACCAAACTTGTCGCCAATATTTACAAAGTATGTTCATTATGGCATATTCGCATTGACTTACATTTTGACGGCAGGAGTGGCAAAGCACCGGGTTCCTGTGGGAGCAGTACAACGACAAGACTGGCGCGGGACAGCGCTCTCATCCATTTGCCGGGTGGACGGCGCTTGTGCTGAACATTATGGCAGAGCTTTATTAAATACACCGAATGTCGTGTATCATGTGTGTGCAGTACATAACCCGCACGTCCCGCTGATACTGGCCGCACTGATTGTTCATTGTCAGGCCAATCACTGTGCCACATCGATGCCGTGTGTCAGCTGTCACGGTTGATCCCATTGCTACATCAACAACATGCCGAACTCGGATCACGCGGATACCAGCCCTCGCTCCGAGGTTACGCTGGGAACGCCTGGCAAAGTGCAGGTGGAGGTTGCTAATCAGCTTACACTGGACGAGTGATCTCGCGCAGAGTTTGCGGTTGACCAGTTTGCAGAGGAGTTGAGTGTGCTTACAACCTATTTTTTTGAAGCGATCAACACGCGGCTTAACGATATGTCACGGATGCAGCAGCTGGACCACGACCAAACTCTGAGTGAGCTTGCATCCGTGAAATGCTCTGAAAAGTTTCCGTCTCATGGCCCCGAATTGGGTCAATTGTGGCGGTGGGTCACCTGTTATCTATCCGATTTATCCGGGGCGAAAATGGCTATGCTGCTGATTCTTCACCTCCTCCATAAAGTCGACATGCCTGAACTGTTTTATAGGATACCAAAATTTAATCTTGGTTTAATTTCACCTTAGGTAAGCATTATCAATGTGGTATTGCTGGATGTCTTTTCAGCTGGTGGGGTTTATTGGATCCCCACTTTATCCAAGCTGCCACACAGTTTGGTAGCAGTAATGGCAACGGCATGTGGTGCTCTATTTGCCATTACCCGGCTATAACAGTTTAGCCGCTTGGCAGCGCAATAGGATAGCCATACCTAATACATACAGTGATACTTTCAGGTGTAACTTAATCTTTATAAGTAATAGAAATTTTTATAAAAGTAAGCACATATATGAAACAGTGATCATTTCCATGCTTTGTTTGTGTGGGTGTGTCAACGGTGCTCACCTGTTGGCAAGGAGCTCTTTGCAAGATACGTCGTGAATGTTCTTTGCACGCCGACATGACCGCGTTCATCGCGGGCAGCCTAAACGGTTCTCCGAGGTGGCAGAGGCGCGACAAGTCCGGCAGCACATTGTGGATGTCATCTTTACCGATCAGCAAGGTACATAGTACATCACTTACGCCTACCAGCACGTGTTAACAGTTTTGATGTAGGAGACACAAAGTCCGTTTGCCACGCACCACAGTGGCACGTGGTAAAACATCATGGTGGTACAGAGCCGCGACAAGAACGAAGCAATCACCACATTACAGCGTCGATATTGTCCACGGCCGCCACCGAACTGGCCATTAGCGAAGAAGTCGGCAAGGACACCACGATTAGGACTGATAACAAGTCCAACCTGTTGAAGACGTGGAATGTGTCCAAGATGTCAATTATTTTCACGCGTTTGCGATATCGGTGCTCCTGGGCATGCACCGGTGTGGCGGCAGTGTTGAAACGGTGCTGTGACACTGGGGCCATGCTGGCAAAGCTAAAGCGAACACGTACGCAAAAGAACAAGTCTTTGCAGACCGATATTAGCAGCACCAGATTGTGGTTCGCGGACGTGAAGACAATGTTACACCACAGCGGTGTCACTGTATTCAGTGGATCTCTCTGTCTGGCTGTGCCGGCCATGCTTGATCAGGCAAGTGTGGCATGCTTGTACCGAGATCCATACTTATCGCGTCTATAATAGTTGTGTGCTCACGTCCTGTATGGTGCCAATAGCACGTCGAGCGCGGCATCGGAACTATACAACATGCAGTGTGGAAAGCCAGATTATGATCTTCTGCGATTAATGGCATCAATGGAACTATCGCCACCCGTTACCACGTACATGGAAGAAATTCATCCCGCACTAGCACGAGCAGACACATCAGTTTGCGTTGCGCTATTACATCTATGGGCAAGCAGGCAGAGCCAGTCGCTACTTGTCGCGGACAGCAAAGCACTGCGCCACCTGCACACTGCGTGGTTGGCCAATTTTGCCGGCCTCCAACTATTATCACCAGCTGATGTGCTACAGTCGGCCAAGGCTAAAGGATCGGCGGCGCCAGCAAACTTTTGCGCCACTACACTATCTGTAGCGCGGCAATTCAGCCGTGACTCACAGCGATTGTTGGCCATGGATGCCGGCCAGCTTCGGCAAACGTACCCTTCAGTTTCAGTTCACTGTCTCATCGACCAGCTGCGTGACTGTCTGCACGACCAATCTCTGTATCCATCTAGGGCCGGGTTTCACACTGTGCTGTACTTGCTGCACTGGATGCGGGATTTGGCTGTGGCGAGTGCTGGCGGCGTCAAGCATTATACAATCTGGTCCAGTAGTGGTCGTGATGCGGCGTGTCGGCTTGTCTGCGTGGATGCACTGGCTCTGCACTGTGAGTTGGTGGCCCGAAAATTTTCTTTGTTGATATTCGGAGAAGCGGCTACGGAGGTGGAACACGAGTGGCATGTCACTGTCACCGCGCTCTGGCTCATTTACTCCCAGAGATGTCTTGCCTGATACATAATGACACATACCAATACTACTGTACTATACTATACTACACTATATACTACTGTATGCTTCGCATCCGCGCCACTCACGATTTACACTTTGGCTGCTTGGAGCATTTAGCAGCCGGGTTGCCGGAAGACTGGTGGGGAGTAGCGGTCGATGAGATACTGAACATATTTGTGCCATTCAACATTCGCAGCAAATGGTCCATAGTTTGACCGTGCGGCAAAATTCAACCAATCAGACCGCCGATAAGATGAAAAGTTTATCCGCAAAATCTTCCATTCTTCCTTTCGACATTCAAAATGACAGCTCTGTGGATTCAATTCAACGACGGCGGCCTGGACGAAATTGATCTCGCTGATTTCCCACCGAATTCAAAACGCCGCATTATTGATCTCATTCACCTGCTGTGCACCCGTCCTTTGCTCAGAAACGTCGGCGCCTCTCAAGTCACCGTCCACTCTCCCGACAATGTGACAAAGTACCGTCTTTCGCAGACTCTGAATGAGTTGACCGCTCTGTCTACTGAGGATCACCCACTAATTGTCAAGTTTGCTCTACCGCATCAATGTGAGTAACACATATCCATCATAGAACGGCTAACTCTTTGCAGACGGCCCCCTTAGCACTGGTATGTCCATTAACAACGCACTCCCTCCAAGCACGGGTAAGCGCATTGCTCGTTGTACTTTTCCAGCCATTTTTATCACCTAAAGTGATCGGCTCACGCCCGTGCGTGAAGTCTAATTTAAATATGAGCCCATTGTTCAACGCCGATAAGATGAAAATTTTTTCGCGTTCTCCTTCCAAAATGACACCACTGTGGATTCGATACAGCGGCGGCGGTGGGCCGGTTCGCATCAACATCGACGGTATGAGCGACGTCATGGATCTAGTCCATTACCTCTGCACTACTCAGCCCGAGCTGAAGGGTGTCGATGCGAGCGATGTCACCGTCCACTCTCCCGACGACTCGCACCAGTACGATTTGGATGTTAAATTATCGACATTGGGTCAGACTACATTGAAGAATCCGCTCATTGTCAAGTTTGCTCTACCGCAGCAATGTGAGTAACACATATCCATCATAGAACGGCTAACTCTTTGCAGACGGCCCCCTTAGCACTGGTATGTCAAGTAACAACGCACTCCATCCAAGCACGGGTAAGCGCATTGCTCATTGTACTTTTCTAACCAGCAACAGGCTCGAAGAAGCGTCGGCTCAACGATGAGCCTGACCTGAAGCCGTTTGACATGACGAAGCTCCTTAAGCCCAGCGAAGTTCAGCCTCCAGCTATCGAAAGTTATGCGCCGCCATTTACTGCGCGTCCAAACTGGCTTGTCGATGCCGTTGCCGAGATTCGCACAAATTTTTTAGCCTCTGACGGAGACTCGCGTGTTGAGCCAATGGCACTGGTGCGGTGCAGCCGAGGCGGGAAGACACGTGCATTGAAGGAAATTGGCAGAAGGCTCAAAGAAACCACTCTGAAGGACGCGTGTATCATCTACCTATCGTTCAACGACAAAACTTCATTGCAACCGTGGGAAAATGCTGACCCCGTCGCGGCTCTCTGTCGCCGCATCGCATTTGCGGCCATGCCTGATGAGAACGATTTTTTAATCGACGTGAGCTCCCAGCAAATCTTGGACTGGCTTGGCGATCATGCGTGCGTCCTGCTGATCGACGAACTCAACTTGTTCGAAGTTCTGAAATACCCGGAATCGAAAAATTTGTCGCAATCAGTTGTCACGGCTGCTACCAGATTTGCAAAGTTCCTCAAGGACAATTTTCTGTCCAGCGAGAATCGCTATTTCTTGTTTTCGTCCCATGTGCTCTGTGCAGCCTCGAATTTGTCAGTTTACATGGAGAGCGTTAGTAATCGAAATGTCTCTCTGCTAGAACTGCCGTTAATCCCGAATTTGAAAGTGGCGATCGATAATTTCCACTGGCCCGACTTGACAGCACGCCAAGCCCTTAACTACGGAACCATCCCGGCTTTGATACACGAGGCACATAGGAATGCCGAGCCAGTAACGAGGCGTACCAAGGCTATCGACGATTGTATCTTGGGGGGGCTTATCACGAATACAAGTATCCAGTCTATAATGGATAGCTTTATCACCGGCGAATACCGCGAGGTACCGGGACCACTGTTACAATTGATGGATAGCTTGCGCGATGGGTCAGATTATAAAATCAAGTGGATTCCGTACCATATGATTAAAGCTCTCGATCGTTTTGCCGCACTCGATGGTACATTGAGCGACGAAATCCGGCTAATGCTTGGCCACATTGTGTATCAATTCACCTCCTTCAAATCGGCAAAGCAATCCTCGGGCGATGGTTGGGAGAAACTTTTCGTTATCACATTGATTGTCCGATGTCTCGCTGGACTTTTTGATGTAGATATATTCAACCTCAAAGATTTCAGATTCAATGATATGAAGTACACCGTATCTTTCAACACGCCCTTCAATGGAGGCATGCTCAAGATCAGGGACGTCGAAACTTTCCTGCAGAGGATACCAAGTGGTTCAAAGTCGCACATTGCAATTTACTTTCCGCCCCATGCCATGTTTGAGCGCTACGACGTGATTGTAGTCGTATGGGACGACGCGGGTGAAAGAAGAAATATAATCGGGTATCAGCTGAAAGAAGATGCCGAGCTACCAACGTCGGGCGTTAACGAGAACTTTACATCAAGTAATGTGATTCGCGGCAAAGCGGCTGGCGATTGGAAGAAATATGGCTGGTCGGTGGCATCAGATCGAGAGATTGATGAGTTTATGGGCGTGTCGGGACGGCAGTGGACTCCGAAACAGTGGAAAGCCTTGAAATCGGTTGCCTAAACCATTACTTCAGCTTCCATCGAAGATGGCTGCTGCTTGTAATATTGAATATAATTGCTGTTTCGTACGATCCACAACTTACAACAATAAGGCAACGCTGCGGTGGCACATCCCTGGATTAGTTTGTTATAATTAGTTTGTATAATGGACTCCTCTCTGGCCCATTTACTCCCAGAGATGTCATGCCTGATACATAACGACACATACCAATACATATATACAACTGTATTAACAACTTATAATATCCATCACCGATTTCACATTGTGAACTCCCAGTCAGAATCGTTATCGTCGGTATGGTCTAGTTGCTTCGGGGCAGGGTGAACTACAATTGCGGCGGATGAACCGGGACTGGCAACTTGCACTTCAGCATTCTCTAGCTGATGTTCATCTACTACCAGGGATTG
Organism: Aphelidium insulamus; assembly: GCA_036784855.1. Lineage (NCBI taxonomy): Eukaryota > Fungi > Aphelidiomycota > Aphelidea > Aphelidiaceae > Aphelidium > Aphelidium insulamus. The sequence goes on from JAZDSV010000058.1 coordinate 67,568, forward strand.
CGTAATTGGCCGAGCACGCTTCGCATCCGCGTCACTCGACGATTTACAGTTTGGCTGCTTGGAGCGTTTAGCAGTCGGTTTGCCGACTACTACAACGACTGTACAAGCATCCAGGGAGTAGCGGTCGATGAGATACTGAACATATTTCTGCCATTCAATATTCGCAGCAAATGGTCCATAGTTTGACAGCACGCAATGCGCTTTCCACTCGCAGACAGCTTGAGATAACTGATCGTTGAGTAGGGCGTAAAATGAAACTCTTCCTGTAGGTAGCCCTCGAGTTGCATCCTGATGATAAGCCGCTCCTGGTCAAAAGCACTGAGCTGCTTGCCAGCCGGGAAGTCAAACATTGCTACGTCACTACACTGGCTGATTGCAGCCAAGTTGCCCTTGAACTTAAGGCCGGCCACACGCCCATTCCACACATCAACCAACTGCTTGAACGTTGCCCGTTCTTCCAGCTCGCCAAGCTTGGCCACCACGACGCAGATTGTAAACATTGCCGCGGCCACGTCCAGCTGACTGCACGGTGAATCGGAATCTCTATCATTGATACAGACGTCGCACTTGGCGCTGCAGATATCTGAATTGTTGCTGTTGTCATCATGTTCGGACTCCCAGCGGTTCAAATCAGAAAGATCGAGTGCCGCTGCGGCGCTACTGGACTCGGCCTGCTGGCTCATTTCCCCAAAGTACTGTTTGAACAGAACGCGGCGGCATATATTGGACTCATTGCAGTATCTGAAAGTTATAGCATCCCTAAATGCTCATAGAAACAATCATACCGCAGCATTGAATGCACGTTTCGCAAGCCCTCTACCTCCGCCATGACCATGGCCGATATCCTAGCAGCGTCCTGCCCGCGATACAGTAGCAAGCACTCGGCCTGAAAGTTAGAAACTAATAGTTACTACATATACATGGCGACCAACCGGCAAACCGTCCCGGCCAGCGCGACCCGACTCCTGATAGTAGCTCTCCAGCGACTTGGACATGGTGTGATGTATTACAAAGCGCACCGTGGGACAATTGATTCCCATGCCTGCCGAGAATAGTCATTCACAGTGGATACGTGAATAAGCTGTGACACGGCCGTACCAAAAGCGATTGTCGCCACAATCACCTGGACACTGCCATCGCGCCATTTGGTATGCACAGCGGCCTTCGATGCATCCGCGATGTCTGCATGGTAGACGGCGCACGCAATTTTGCCCGCACTAGCTGCGCCCAGTGCTTTGGCCACGGTTTCGCAGTCACTGCGCGACAGACAGTAGATTATCCCGCGCTGTCCCGCATATCGTTCCGTAATCCACGCCGACATCATGTCAATGACGTGTGCAGCTGATGCCGGCTTCTGCGCCACGGTGTACACCAAATTGCTGCGATTCAAGTTACCGCTGAATATGTATGTGCTGTCGGGCTTCAGGCGCAGAATATCCATTATGGAATGCAGTAATCGCGGTGGACAAGTGGCCGTCAGTGCAATCAGTGGCACCGCGGGAAACTGCTGTTTCAGTATGGCCAGCTTCTTGTAGTCTGGCCTGGCCGGGTGTTAATCGTTTTTAACAACGCAGTTAATATACATATATGTTATTGGACACTGCATAGGTATATACAATATGAACACCCACCGAAAGTCATGGCCATATTGCGAACAACAGTGCGCCTCATCAATGACAAAGCGGGAAAGCTTCTGCGCCGCGCACAACTTTTCCAACACATTCAACAAGCGCTTGCTCTTTATCAGCTTCTCTGGCGTGCAGTACAGCAGCCGGAACTGCAATGCCGTGCCACTCTTGGCAGCCGCGTTCAGATTGTCAAATATGCCTTGACCTCTTGCTTGGGAGTCATGGCCGTCATGCAGGCGCACTCGATGCCCCGTTCACGCAGATCAAGCGCCTGGTCAATGATGAGGGCGATGAGGGGACTGATCACCACCGTGAGACCCGCTGTCTGCAGCAGGGCCGGTGCCTGATAGCAGAGTGATTTGCCGGAGCCGGTGGACAGGATGACCACGGTGTCGTGTCCCGACATTGTGGCATTGATGATTTCACGCTGATGCGGGCGGAACTGTGTCACGTGCCAGTGGCGCTGCACCACGTCCCGCAGCCGGCCAGACCACTCGTAATCGCCAGAGAGCTGCGCGTCATTTACCTGTATCGCATCGTTAATGCCAGACGTGTGTGGGTGTCGGTGTGTCAGTGTACCTTTAGCACCGCGCCACGCGGACGCCGATCACGTCCAAGAGGCCGTGTACACGGTACAATCTCATCGTCGTCCCCTTCATGACCAATATCAACGACGTCTACAAGGAATGCGCACAGCTGCCGGTGTATTGCATCGCGCTCTTGGCCGAGTGCCGCGATCTGCTCGTCAATGGCCGCCAGCTGATTTCGTAGTCGTGTTTCGTCCATGTCAATTTGTTTTCCGTTCATTCGTAGTATGGGTTTTGATTGCGTGATTATAGACCGAACTATCGTTATTAAACAGTTCTCTTACTTCATAATAGGTAAATCAAAGATCTGACAACATGGTTATTTGTGCATCTTTTGGTTCTATATTTCTATTAACGTAACAGCATATTAGCTTCATCTTGTCATCACAAATATACTACTGCATTACCAACTGTTTTACTGACTACAGATATATAGTTCTCTATACTATAGCTAAAATCCAAGAGCTGACAACACGTTGACAAGTATTTTTTGTACTACTTTATTCGTAGTTCAAGAACGTAAGGCAGCATAGGAAAGTGAGCGAGGAACTAATTTGGTACTTGTCCCAGGCAGGTTTGTAACGCCACGCATTCTGTGAGCTAATGAATTGCCGCATCACGGCTTTGAGGTGAAACATTTATGTGAAGCATATCGAGGTCAAGCTTTGCAAGCATGTCTAAGAATATGGAATCTGCCTCTTCATCACTGTTGTCCATGGTCAAAAACAAAGTAAGAAACTTGATGTGAGTAGATTGCAACGACAGAGGCATCTCGGATAGAGAAATTTTCGCTACCAATGCGAAGTTTAGTCAACCGAGTGAATATTTTGAGACGTTCTGTTATAAGTCGAAATGATCCATCATTGCTTGACAGAAATTCGTCACCATTTAACGCAATCGCCAACTCAACCATTGTAGAAGGATTTTCAATAGCGCCCATTATGGCATCAATTTTATGATTGCTCAGCTGGTTTCCCTCAATGTGTAAGTGAGTCAAACGATGGACCTCACGAATTGCGTCGAAAAGACTAGGCGTTGGCAACGATTGATCGTATAAATTCCGATGAAGTTGGTTCCGATTCAGATAAAGTTGCTGCAGTTTGCGAGATTTTGCCAGTGCTTTCACGACTTGCGCAGTGCGGCTTGCCGTCAAGTGATTGCTATCGAGGTTGACGGCCTTTGCAGGAATAAGCTTCAACTCATCAACGGTTTCATTAAATCGATTGTAGTCGACATTTCCCAGATCAATATTAGGTAGCAACAAGCAATCGACGGCAACACCCCAATGCAACAGTGCTGCATGAACTGGACGAAAGATTTCTTTAACTGATTTGACTTCCATATTTGGCTCCAGTGTCAAAATGTTTTCCAATCGGACCGCCAACTTCATGGAGACTTTCTCAGAAAGGGAATACACATTGCCCAGGACTTCGACACAAGGCGAATTTGCCATTTGCCCAGCATAAAGTTCGATTTCGATGCTTTTTTGCTGGCAGCTCATGCGCAAAGTACCGCACTTATAATTATCTCTTGACATATATTCGATATTTCCAAATTTTTGTCAAAGTCATCACCACTTCCTTCCGCGACATCGGGCAATAATTCGTCAGGGTACAACTGTCCATTCAGAGCGTCATTGAGGTGGTGTTTCCATTCGCAACTACTGGTTTACCATACTGAGAGGCGGATGGTTCGTCTATATTCATCCAGGCGGCGTCAATGTCGACGAAACGGTGACCGGCATGCATTTTTTTGGTGGTTCATCTTGCATTCCATCCTGCATCCATGGAGTGTCATCTCCAGATCCAATTTCGGTTCCAAAGACCTCGGCAGATTTCCGTTTCAGATTATACATCGCACTGCATGCTAGGGAAAAAGAGACCAGAAGGAGCAGCGAATTGACGCTTGGGTGACGCTTAACCATTTTTCGATTCTGGATACACGATTTATTTTGGCTTGGATGAGTAATTAGAATGTTTCTGCGAATAATTGTCACGTGGATGATTTACAAGTGCAAAAATGATTGATCGATGGTCCAATGGATCTCGTGCGATGCCATCGCCGATCGCAAATCGCTGATTGATAGATGTTATCACCGCTGAGATCGCATAGCCGATCGTATGTTACGGCACTGGGCCACTAGGCCAGGAATGAGTTAACTGTTAACAAATATATTGCTGCCGAGGTGCTCGACGGCGACGTGCTGTAGTCACCGATTGGAACCGTTTGGATGATGACCTGCACAGAAGAAAGCCGACTGTCCTGCTGGTCTGTCTCCAGCACTTCGACTGCAGCCTGCATTGTTGCCCGACGTAATGCGCTTCCCTGCTGGCACACTCCTATTTCCTCCTATGTATTGTGGAGGAAGAAAAAAGAGGTTTATCACGCGCCAAACTGTCCAGTTTATTTCAAATATCGCATGGCGCGAAGCAGATCGGCCACGCCCGCCCGGAGCGACATGGCGCGGAGGATGACTGTCTTCGCCGGCACCAGCGACGCCGCCGACTTGGACCGGGGCATGGCACGGGCGCGTCGGTCGTTTGCCGCTGCCGCCATGCGCGCGAAAATCAACGTCGCCTGGCGGACGTGGGAGTCGTAGTCGCGCTCCAGCCGGCCAAGTCGGCGCGCATGCGCAGCACGGCCGGTCCTCGCCACGGATTTTTTGGCCAGGAGGGTGTCATGCGCGGCGTGGAGGATGGCGCGGTCTTCCAGCAGGCTCCCGAAGTCGGCGTTGTCGGCCACCAACAACATGGCGAGCTGCTCCAGCAACGGAGCCCGCGCATCACCACTGCCGACTCGTCAGTCACGCCTATGGCGTGCTTTTCCGCGCCACCGCCGCCACCGCCCTTCAAATGTGCGCGCGGAGCTCCGACGGGCCATGTTGAAACGAAAACAAAGAAATCTTAAGTAGATTATGCCAGCGACCTTTTGACTGATTATGGCAGATACATGAACATCATAAATAGTCATAAATCGCACATGGTGGACAGTCAATAGCGCGATTAATGGTGCGTCATAAACGCCGATGGCGCACAATCTATTTAAATCTGGCGGCCTAACACAGAATTGCTTATATGCTAAGTCTGCGTGTCTTTTTACCTAGAGCATGAGGAGCGGAGTAAGTAAGAGCCCTCGACTGTTTATTCAACACTTTAGCAGGCATACGACATGTTACTTTATTACAACGCGTATATCAAATCAACGCTTTAATGCGCGCGAGCACCTTCTAATTCTTATAAAATTAACGACCTCATCGCGCCAGAAGGAGGACTCTAATTCAGATCTAAGAATGGATGCCGTTTGAGTTCTACCAGAAGTCTGCGTGATCTATCATTACACCTTCCTAGACAGCAATGAGCCGTTTAATGCGAGTAGTATGTAGAATCAGAAGAAATGCTGCGGTTTGCACAGTCCACGACCAGTGTCCAATACGAAGTGTGGTGAGACGAGTGAGTCTCTTCATGCCACCTGCCACGCGTTCTTTTACTTTTTGGATTTGGCCACCGTTGATATAAAGAACTGACAATGACTCCAGAGTAGGCGGCAAACCATCCAACAACTCAACAATATTCTCATCACGGATATCAGTGTTATCGATACTCAGGTGCATCAAAGTTTGAACTTGTCGGATGGCATCAATGAAAGCACAAACATTCGTGCCAATTTGATTGTGATCGAGATTAACGCTTTTCAGTTCACCAGATGCGGCCAGTGCGTTCACCATCTGAGCAGCGCGCGTTCCTTCGACCCAATTTTTGCCGAGGTCCACGGCAGTGACTGAAAGTCCACGCAACTCGGTTACTAGTTCACCAAAGCGGCGATCATGGGCATTCTTGAGAAATTTCTCTCGAAGAGATAGGCAGCCCAAAACTGTCACTTCCCAGTGCCTCAATGAATCGCGCAAACGCTTAAATACATTGGCCACGGATTGTCCGTACATTTTTGAATCGAATGAAATCTCCTCATCCAAGCGAACAGAAAGCTGAACTGGATAAAGTGAATTCGGCTGCGCGAATGCATCGTCGAGAGCCCTTCTGCACACGTCATCATTGAGACTAAAGGTGCCAAGTTCGAAATTGAGACTGTGGTACAAACCAATGCTAGCAATATTGCATTGACGTTCTACTTCTAGCCACGTGGCGACAAGCGGGGCGAAATGTTGTTGCCAGCTCGATTTCACCTCGAATAACGGCAGAATACTGCTGACATCAAAGAATGACGTGACGTGCCTTCTGATTGTTGATTGATTGATTTATTCATTAATCGTATCTAACCGGTCGGTCATGACGTTGCACCGTTGGTTGCCCGAGTGCGTGTTGACATATACAAAATATACTTCAGTTCACAGTGATGGACTCCATGCGGAGTAAAGCGGTGTGGTCAGCCATCGCACTGCGTGAAAAAGTTTGCAAGTACTGCTGCCGCTTGTGGATGTTGTAGTATCAGACGCAGCTCCAGCGTGAATATGCCGAGTTGAGCCAGGTTGTCACGGAGTTGAGCACGTTCCGCCTGTCGAGACAGACAATGTCGGACGCGGTGGGCAATGTCATCACGGGTACCACAGTATCGACAGTCGGCACAGTCTGTGAGTTGCAGTCGTTTTAGCACAGAAAATGTTGGGTAGTAGCCGGAACGGAGCTGAGTAAGAACGCTCGACTGTCGTCTAGTGCGGCCAGCATGCAGACGCTGTAAGAGAGCCGGGGCCGAGAGAATGTCATCATAGTACAGCGATGACTCGTTCAGACAGAGGAAAAGCTGAACGAGTCATCGCTGTACTATGATACTACGTGCCTTCTGAAAACGTCCGTATTAAACATGTAACTAGCGGAGATGGCCAGTGTTACGCTGTCGTCATCCTCAACTTTGTTGGCTGGAGCATCGGTGACAAATGAGGCGCGCTCATCAGCCTCGGACTTGTCGGCTGGAGCACTGGCGGCGGCCGAGTTCATAATCGACACCAATGACGCGTCGGCTATTTCATCGGCAGGCGCATTTGGGCATGAAAGATCTGTGCCAGCGTGTAGACCATCAAGCTCTATACGCCTAAATCTACGCCACGCAGTCCAAGGTAAGCATGTCGCGCTGCATGCAGCGCCAAATGCCGCGATCAGAAGGATCTTCATCTTGCGGTGTGTGTTGGATATCTCGTGGATACCCGATAAATAGATAAATATGAGTGCGTAGATTCTTCTCTATTGATTAAGACACAAACCGCATGCCTTTTATAGTTGTGACGTTAGCCGATTGCAATTGCCATCAGCCATACAATCAGCCAATAGATCAGCCACGATCTGATCGCAATCCTGATCGTAGTCGATCAGATCGACGTGTAGCACTGACTGGGCCCGGCCTGACCCGGCTATCAGTCCAACAGTGTGCAATATTTCAATTTGCGTGACCTCTAATCACATTTCTCAGTCACTTTAGTCTGCACGCATTACATTAAACACGTTCACAAGTAAGCCAACAAAAGGCTAAATTTTTGTATACGCACCGGTGCGCCTTTTTTTGTGTCCCAGGATGGTTGACACAGCAGAGATAAAAACGGAACTATACCACAATAGTGCAATATGTAATCATAATGTATGCCACTACTAGATAGTAATGAATCATTGATATCTTTCTATTGCCGCTTTGTCACTGCTGTTATTGTCTGCACATAGCCTTGGCGCGTCATGAGATTTTCCCGTTGATTACCGAGAGAGATGATTGCTGTGAGCATCAATCAGTTGAATGGAACTCTCGCGGCCAATCGCTGCGCCACACAAGATGCCTTCTGACAGCTGTCGCGGCTGATTTTCTTGCACGAACCGCACGGAATCATAATGTCGACGCCATCTCGCGCCGAAATGAGCCCGCGCTCACAGGTCACGCTCTCGACGCCCGAGGAACTGCAGGGTGGTATTGAACCCGCTTTGGACGAGCGAACTCATGCTGAGTTTGCGGTGGATCAGTTTGCAAATCAGTTGGGCGTTCTGACGACGGGAATGGCGGCCATCAACACGCGCCTTGACGAACTGGTTGTTGAGCAAAAGGCGAACGCGCACAAGCAGGAACAAGATCACGAGGCAACCAAGAAGCACCTGCAAGCATTGGACGAGAAGCAAGATCAGTTCAGCAAACAGCTCGCTGCAATGGCACAAAAGCATGAGCAAGATAACCAGTCCATCAGCAATCGCATGAAAGCATTGGAAGAAAAGCAAGATCAGTTCAGCAAACAGCTCGCTGCGATGGTTGAAAGCTTTGACAAATTTCGTGTTCAGAATAAGGAAGACATTGATAACCTTATGGCACAGTTTGGAGAGTCGAAAAAAGTCAAACAGCCTTCTTTGTGGACTCGTTTTGGTCCGGCTGCAATGGTTCGTAAGCAATTATGCACTTCTGCCACAAGACGCCAATGTCCTCATTACACCGCTGATACTTTACCTCCTCCATACAGACGACATGTCTGAATTTTCTATATAAACTACAATATTATTATTATTATTTTTATAACTTATCATCGATAAATCTCCCATAGGCGACGGTAATCTGTCTGGTGATTCTGGTGCTTGCTGGAGCAATACTGGTCCTACCAGTCATGTTTCTCAGTGGAAGTTTACCGATGGATTTGAGCGTGCAACAGATCTTTGTTGCCATTGTTGTGCTAGCCTGCATCGTGCTACTTGGCACGCCACTTCTCCTCCAGTTTCATGGAACAATGGAGAGGTGAGCGTAGCACTGCTTGTGGCAGCATTTGCACAATAGATATCATTAGCTTATATTTCCCCTCAACCTGAAGATAAGTCTTGTCCTGTTCACAGATATCATTAGATACTCAGCAGATATATATTTTATCATATTGTACCTGGCCAATCCGTGGACAATAAAACATAAATTTGCAAGCCAAGACAATGAAAATGTAACACGCACATGGCAATGATGGTACTACCATGTAAGCTGTTTAGAAATTGAGAAAGCCTTGCAGCCGGAGCCATTTGGACTATAAGCTACAATCGGCGGCATGGAATATTCAATTTACATTTCATTTTCAATATAGTATATTCTATGGCCAGACTTACATAAATTCCAGCACCAAGTCCTTTCTGCAAGCACGTGCAAATCTGGTGACAATAGCGAGCAGTAAATGACGTGCTTGCCTCCATACGATTGCATATATCTGTTCAGGAGAGCCAGTAGTGCTCCGTTGTACGCGTCTCTGTGTCATGTGTAAATCAATTCGCACACACCTCATTTCAGCAGCTCATCGCGGCCTCGGCGTTTCGGGCACATCAATCATATTGAGAGTACCGAAAACTTGCAGATACTTACGCACATCGGCGGCTCGAATGCACACATTCATGGCCACATTCACGCACATCTTGAACTAATCCACCATTCACGCCCGTGAGCGTATAAATCAACTAAGTTGACGCGATCGTGCGAAGTTAACGCAAAGTGTGCTGTGGCATTTTCGGTGTTGAGTCTAATATGTATGTGCAAAAGTCAATTTGCCACAATCGCTGCGCCATATAGGTTACACTAATAGGTTGACAGCTAGCCCTTTCACACATTTTCATTTCTCACAAGAATCCGTGGTGCACGCCATCTCCTCCCGCGCCAAAATAAGAATGCTCTGGATGACGCCAGCATTGATTTAAGAAGGTATTTAAGAAGACTATTCCCAAGGCAATTTCTGGCTCGTAGTGCATGTATGTAAGTATGGCGTGCACTCATTACAATGAATAACCTGCTCATAGGCTCTATTTATCAATGTGGTCTTGCTAGGCTGTTGTGGTCTTCTCTGTGATCAAGCTCCCATCACCAACAGTAATCTGGCTGGTGATGTTTAGGCTTATTTTTTGGCATCCTATTGGCTCTTCTGGATGGATATACCAATGGTACATTGCAGATGGATTTCAGGGTGCAACATGTGCTTGCTGCAGTTGCAGTTTTAGCATGTGTTGTGCTATTTGGGACGCCTCTACTCCTCCAGTTCAATAGTGGTTGACTGAACATGCAGAGTTTGCGGTTGACCAATTTGATGCCTACTACTGCAATGGAAGCCATCAACATGCGCCTTGATGATCAATAAAAGTGAGATTCACATCTTCTACGTTATGTTCTACAGCACAATACAATTAATCAATAATAGATAAGGATCACATTTGGAATAAGCACTGCTATTCTATTAGTATCAATGCAACCTTTGCCACCGCATACTACTCGGTCATCAACGCAGCAGTGTCCATCAACTGCACAATGCCATCATGCCAGTATGCATTGAGTGTCACGCGGAAAGTTGCTTGCTGCCGATAAAACATTTTCAGCAATCGTGCCTGTTCATGTGTCAGCACATCTCCTTGACGGCACACGGTGTACTCGGCACCCAGAAGGACAACGCCTACATTTGTTAGACGGAAAGATCATTTCACTATTTAATTACGAACCATTCTTCAGGAGACTGGGAACGTTCAGCGAGCGCAACTGCGACTCCATACTATTGGGAAAGGGGTCCACGCCGCGCATAACCGGTCCAGCAGGCAGTGTGAACGTCTCTGTGGCCACGCAGCCGCCGCGCGCATAATCGGCGCGCTCAAAGTCCTATTGATGGCATTGATTAACTAAATGCCATGGATGATATACTTCTATATACCCGAAAGTAGTCGGTGACGGCTTCTACCGGCTCACTGGTGAACAGTAGACCGACAGTCTTGCCAGCAGTAGACGCGTTGCCACCACCGCACAGCATGGGCTGCAATTCATGCAACTGCGGCGCGTACTCGCTCTCCGCACAATCACCCAGCGCCTTGGCCATGACGCGGTTGCGACCGAGGAAGAAGCGCGCCTTGCCCTTCCAGTCGTCGCGCACCTCCTTCAGGTGGTTGTTGCGCATGTTGTCCACGGAGAAGAGCCACACGTGCGAGTGGGTGTCGACGCAATCGCGGATCTGCTTGAACAAATCATTCTTGGCCGTGCGTCCCTTCTTGGCCGTGCGCGTCAATGATACTGCACGTGCACATTAGAAGAGAAATATATATGTAGTGGATATATATATATATATATAGTACAACAAGCTGAAGACGCGTACCAACTTTTGCGCGCTTTGATTTTGCCATCTTTAAATATGTGAAGAACTGCTGCCTGATTAAGGTTGGTCTGTAAGGAAATGTTATTCAAGTCTGTTAATCAACGATATTTTACAGCTGCAACAACGCTCTTCGTACGCATCAAGGACGAGCTGGCTGTGAGCAGTATGTGGTAGAGACACCATACTGCACAGTATACATAAGTGTACATCAGCAACCTTATTAACATCCACTGCTTGCTCTATTCGACAATAGAAGAGCACACAGCAGATAGAGCATAATGTCAACAACAAGTCCAACTAGTCCATGCGAGACTTTAGCAGACGCGTGGTGACGGAATCCTTGGTTCTATAGCGACACACAGTGTAAGCTACAATAAATAAATAAAAAACATATCAATGCACACATACATGATCTGCACAACAGCGCCCCAACCACTGAGAGCATCGCGGTCCACGGCATTCATAAGCGACTGTGAGATGGTCTCAAACAAGTCTTCCGGCTCCTGCGCCCATCAATTAATATATTATTATACTTATGATAACATATATATATACGCATACCAGGTTGGGCTGGTAGAGCGACTCGCACATGCCGTACAGGTTGGACGAGGCGGTGCCGCACACCACAAAGTCCTCGGCAAAGTTGATACAGCCAATGAGGTCCATGGAGCAGATGAACGGCCGCACTTTGCCGTCCTTGTCCACGTCCACGCCAGCCACACACGGCTCCGCATAGTACGGGCCAAATCTATATTGTATTAACATCTGTGCGGGCATATTTACAAATAAATATACCAACCGGCGCTCATAGAGGGTGGTGGAGAGCATGTGTGCAAATGTCTTGGCAGAGATCTCGCGCGACTCATTCAACTTGTACATGTTGGTCTTGAAGCGCAGTTTCTCGGACCTGCCAGTGGCATTATTGAATGGTGGTTTTGCATGCAATACAAGTATATATATATATAGTACAGAGAGTGCATATATATTAATACAACGTACAGCGTTTGAACGTCGGTGCCAAGCCCGGCCAGACCCACGCACACCCTGTCGGTCATGGTGAATAGTTTCGAAAAGTCTGTGCTGAGCGTCATAGCCTGCACACCGAAGCGTCTGCACCGCGGCGCATCAGTATGCGGCACCATAATGAATACATGCGCAGAGTGCATTGGGCGCACCGGTCCGACGCAATGGCCACACAGTCCTTGCCCGTCATGGCTACGACGGCACCTCCATTATAAGCCTGTGTAATGGTGTAAGTGAATGAGCAGCAAGCAACGGCCACACACACAGCCCGGCCACACCACACCACTCACCATTATCGACATGGTGGGCGGCGGTTGTTGTTGTCTTTTGTCTTGCTGCAAAGAGCTTATTGTATTGTTCAATGCAAGCCTGCTAAATCATCATGTTATTATATCGCTGCTATGTACATATACTACACCTTATACAACATGCAGCTTTATTCCATATACATACATGTGCAAATATATGGATATTTAATACAGTTTTTGTCCTGCTATGTATGCATACCTGCAAGCTATTATTGACAGAGTCAATGCACCCTGTTGACTCTTTCTCTCGATGTCATGGGTGACGACTGTGCAGCAGTGCCGTGCCCGTGTTGACACGCGATTGGCTATGTAGGTAGCAATAAAGTATACTACAGCAAGATGCGCGACCACCACTGCAAGTGCATATCACTTGTATAAGTGTTGTATCACTTGTATAAGTGTTGTATCACTTGTATAACTCAATTCCTTGGTGTCAAGTGCTTAACGGCTTGCCTCTGTCTCAGATTTAATCACAAGGGAATTAGCACGCTACATTGTAATGAAGAAGGGCAGAAAGCGCCGCGCGCATCTCGATGTCCACGATGAGAGTGGTGGCAGCGATGACAATGATGGGATGGACAGCAGTGTGGATAGTGCGGTGGCAGGTGCGGCTGGCTCCGACAACGACGACGAATGTGACGTTGACGTGTATGCCGGGAACTATGCGCGCCTGACTGCGTCGCGGCGTCGTGCTCGCAGTGGCAACAGCGACACCACCCTGCAAGAACTTTCGCAACAGCAGCAGAGCGCACCTGCCAGGGAGACGTTTCCCGATGGCAGTGGCAGGCAGCAGCGGCTCATTGACGCGTCCCTAGACAGCATGATCACGGCAATATCCGCACAGCACCGGCACGCAGTGTACGTATTGATCGTATGCCTATATCGATAAATAATCGCTTAGTGGCGGTCGGAATGGGATAAGCGAGGCCGTGTGGCTGCATGAGGCACACGTGGCCAAGGTGATTACACCGCGTGGAGTCCACTTGCATGCAATGGGCCGCGCGTTTCGGAACAGTGATGCCGGCAAGGATAGTAATTGTGCCGCCACCAGTCACATTTATTTGTTGCCGGAGGAGGCGCTGTTCCTGGTGGAGAGCGGGCAACTAGCCCTCTATACCGCCCGCGATCAGTCGGTGGACAGCTACAACTTTCTCTCTGTTCAGGCTGTGCGTCAGCTGGTCTCGTCCCGTGACTGGTCTGCCGCTCGTTATCTTGTACGTTAAACGTTATGCAATGTTGTTGTTACATGTTCAGATGCAATAGGTGTATGCACATTTGAGAAGGTGTGGGTACATGGTCACCAGGACTGGACTCGGGTTCCGACGGCTAACTGATGAAGCTCATAGCAAGTTGAACTTGATTATACCACCGTCAGACACAGATGGTATCTGCACGGTATCTGCCAGTGAGGTCGAGCAGTCAATTGAACAGACAACACTCGCAACCGCTGCCGAGTTGGAGTTCCTGGCTGGACTGCCAGAGTCGCCGACATTTACACTGGATGAGCCGCCATGTCAGTTTTCCCACGACCTGGATGTGTTTCGGCGCCTGCCCGGGGTCAAAAAGTCCACCGCCACTGTGCCAGACATTTGCGTGACCGTCATAGAGTGCGTACACATATGTTCATGTCATACATTTATAGTATTGAATTGGTGGCAGCTCCGAACTGTGCCCGTTTCACGCTGTGCCACTGACACCACCTTCCACCGCGTCAAAAGCCAAGACTCGCAAGTGGGCAATTGTGGATGGCGCGTCAATTTCTTTTATTGTTGTTAACAGAAAGCCACTGAAATAGATAGTACATGATATAGATACATGATAAATTATACATTCAAATGATTTTGTATGCTTATTACGCAGCAGATTTTTGAAGTAGTTCACATAACATTATAACATCCGGCGATCGCTGCTATTCAATCTGCAATCCACAGACTGCTATGCGATCGATAAGCGAATCGGCGAGGCGGTCGATATAATTATGCCCGCACAACTTGTGTGAGCACTGGCAACATCG
>JAZDSV010000006.1:0-30000 GCA_036784855.1 Aphelidium insulamus
ATTAAGTGGACTTAGGCGGCACACAAACACACCGTAATAGACATTTATTCTGTATTATCACTCCCTTACCGCTGTGCTCGCGCGCCGGCGTACGCTCTCGTGCCGTGTGCTGCGTGTGAAATGAAGGATAAGCAGAATAGGTGGCCCAATACCTGTCTGCAGGTTATTCCAGCCTCCTTTCGGCGCTTCTGATTGCGGGCACGTCTTACTCTGCTTCTCCCGCGGCAGAGAGGAGGCGTGCCTGGCAGGCTTTCTGCCCCACACGGTGGCCGATTGCTGGTGGGTGCTGGGTATCTGTCGCCTTTGTTCCACGTGCTGACGTGCTGCTGCCACTCGTGGGCTGGTTACTGAGCGTCAAACACTTCCTGCACCAGTGCAATCGCCTTGTCATGCATGGCATCATAGACCAATGCATGCTCTGCCATCACCCTTGGCGGCCTCAAAGTAAAGAAGCCATCGACTGCATGTGATCATGTCTCTGCTGCCAACTTTCTCACCTTTGTAGGTCAGTTGTTGTGGTGGCAGTGCCTTCTTTACCTTTAAACCAGTGGGTTGTTGTGAGTGGTGGCCGCCTTATGGACACGTCTTGCTGGCAGCACATCTTATCATTCTGATACCAGCGAAATGCTCAATATCACTGGGTTTTCTTCTCGATATCGGCTGGAGGCCAGCAGCGTAATGCCGCTGACCAGATAACCACAAATCCGGTATCGCCAGCACGCCAGGCTCTTGCATCATTCATCACCTTCTTTCGCGCGACCAGCAGTTTAGCTCGCGACGATGACCGTGGTGCTGTTCTCGTCAGTAATAAATGAACTTCTTCTCTTACCTCACCACTGGACGTTGCTTCATTGCCGCAGTTATCAAGTCATTCCAGGCGCGGGTCGCCAGCGGTAGCCAGGTCTGTCGGCACCTTGCCAGCACATCCAGCTTCCTCTGTGCAGCGCCGACCAGATTGAACCAACTTCGCTCTTTGTGCCTGGGCGATGTGTCGATATGTAGATGGAATTTTGCTGACACTATGTCACTTCACCTGTCGCCAGCGTCGCATTTCACTTCTGAAAGAACGCACAAGTGTTGGTGGGTAGCCACCATGCGGCACTTTGGCGGGCATTGAAACGACTCAGCGTGATTTGTAGCAATTGTTCCACCAGTGACGTTAACGCGCCGGAGGAATAACGCCGCATTTACGCAACAGCGGGTCGCAGAAATGATGATGGCAATCTGAGGTGCATCTCACGTTCACGCCGCGCGGGTACTGGAACCGTTAATCACCACGACTCAGACAGCTGCTCTGCGGTGTCATATTGAGTTCCAGTGGCAGCAAAGTGGTGATAGCGATCTCAAACGGCGCGGAATGCATATCTCGTGGCTTATCGGTTACCATACGCTGTCGCCATCGACTTCAGTCTGTCTACCAGTCGGCTTCTCATAGCGAATGTTCTTCAGCAAATGCCACAGGCACAACAAATGGTTGTGGTTTCTGAGGCAATGCCGAGCGCAGCAGCACTTTGCGAGTCGCCTCAGCTTCATCAGTAAACAATGTTTGAGGCCAGTGACCACATCGCCACGAAACTTCTGCGAAACACCCAGCTAAACGTGTCTGCAGACTCGTAACCGTGATCAATGCTGCCCCAAAAACGCGGACACGTCATCACGGTCGAATCCTGTCGACACGGCCAGTTTGGTGCGGTGGCGATTTGTGTTGAATGTGACATCAATATCACCGCTGTCGCCATGTCTTCCGGTGCTAGTTCAGCAATGTCGTGCACAATCCGGCAATGGCAGAAGTTGATTGTGTCCAGTTCAACTCAAATGCAAACTCAGAGTCCGCTCCGACTGTTGTGATGCGGCTCTTTAGGCTGGTTGATCAGCTGCGAAGCTGTCCATTTTCACGTTTCAACTTGATCAACAATGCCTTGAATAGTACGCCAGTTCAAGTCTTGTCTGCATCTGGATACTTTGCCTGCAAGCCGTGACTAATCTCCAATGCCGAGTCATTGAATTTTTGCCATCTGTTCGATTTCCTGCCGGAGCTGTTCCGGAACGTAGTGACAGCGTGAGTCGGCCTGTTCCACCACAGGGTGGATGGTTGTGCAGTGGTGCGGCGATGGAAGTGAACGATATACGTTCTGTTCCTTTCGTAAGCATGAAATGCATGCACCTGCAGCCGCTGGAGCATATCATCAGCGTTTGAACTGGAATAATGACGTTGCGGCGAAAACGTATCGACTTGCTTGTCTTCTTATTACGTGTTCCAGTTACAGAGTAGCGGTGTTTGAGGCAGTATGCACGCAGGTAGGGTGTGCTATCCTGTAATCCATCTTGGAAATGCCGGGACTTGTAGAGGACTAGCCATGTCTGTGGCCGCCAATTTATTCGTGAGCTGTGCGTGTTAAGACAAGTAGAGACAATGGGATACGTGACATACCTGCCTTGAACGCGTTGTTGTCAGTGATTTGGTCCAATTCTGGGAAGCATGACTCGTTGTCGGAACTGGACCCCCGGGGGGCTGTGATTGTAATTCCCTTCCCGCACTAATAGATATCCTCTAGATCTATCGGGCATAAATACGGCGCGTTGCGGGCGGTTAAATATTCAACACTTGCCTCGCCATGCAGTACTGTTTACGCGTTACAGCCGTCAGTGCGCTGCTTGTTGCCGCATTCTGTCGTGCCGATACTTGTGTTCCTGATGCTAGTGGTGCCTGTGTTGCGCCGCCTGTCAATGCCGCCGGTACTGTCGACAATGCTGCACAATCGGACGTGGCAGTCGCTCCTGCTGCTGTCGTGCCGGCAGCTCCCACAGCCCCAGTAGTCCCTCCACAAGTTCCGCAGGTTCCACCTGTCGCACCAGTAGTCCCAGTTGCGCCAGTCGTTCCTCCACAAGTTCCTCCATTACCACCTGTCGTTCCCCCAGTAGTTCCTCCGGCTCCAGTTGCGCCGGTAGTCTCCACAAGTACCTCCAGTGCCGCCTGTCGCTCCAGTAGTCCCGCCGGCCCCAGTGGCAGCTGTCCCACCAAAAGTTGCAGCTCCTGTGACTCCGACTGCCGTGGCAGCACCATCTGCCCTCCAAACAGCCGTCCCATCCAAAACGCCCGCTACCGCCACACCAACCTATCAAAGTTCCGCCTGGATCGGCCAAACACCCGAATCCGGCAAGGGTGCCACTGTTACGTACACGTGCACCGCGCCGGCATATGTCACGCAGATTCGTGCAATCGCGTGGAAAGATGAACATTTGGTGGCATTGGGAGTGCTGTGCTCGGACTCGGACGAGTACACGCACTGGGGCTTTAGTTCGGGCAACGCGTCCGACACAACCGGTGCACAGGACGTTCCGGCTCAGTTTCCACTCGGCGACTTTAAGGAGACGCCGCTGCCCAGCAACCTCAAGACCGGGGTCAGCGGCGTGACAGCGATTAGCGGCAGTGGTCGCGTACTGGCTATTGAGTATCCCGATGAGGCCGGCAAGATGACACAGTCGGCGGGCAACACGAAAGGTGAAAGCATTGGCGCTGTGTCGCCTCCAGCTCGCTTGTACGGCTTCCAATGCTACATTCCCGATTTGAAGAAGCAGGAATTGACCGGCCTGCTCCTGCAGTACCTGTAAATTCACTCGGTGTCCAGCTGCAGCCCTCTGTATGAAGTAGGAATTAATAAGTTTAACTTATACAACTGTATATATATACTTCAATTGTATTGTTGAAAGAGACAGAACACTCACAAAATATTTTCCATCATGGCCACGCTGACGATACGGCTAATACGCTCATTCCCGTACCGCACATTCAAGAATGTCGTTCTGCATGATGTGCAGCTCGGTTCTACCACC
The DNA here is from genome assembly GCA_036784855.1 of Aphelidium insulamus. Classification (NCBI taxonomy): domain Eukaryota; kingdom Fungi; phylum Aphelidiomycota; class Aphelidea; family Aphelidiaceae; genus Aphelidium; species Aphelidium insulamus. The sequence continues at coordinate 3,835 of JAZDSV010000006.1, forward strand.
GTGGCCCAGTTGATGAGCCTTGTGCGGCAGAGTATGTATGCCCCCCCCCCGCATATGCCACTCGGCTAATCCTGGCAGAGATCGCGGAGACGGCCGCGCTGGCCCCGTTCGCCAAACTGAACCTGGACACGTTCAAGATATTCATGTTGCCTCACGGTGCCAAGGTATAGTATGGTTGGTCGTTGCATCTCTGCTGCTGCTGCTAACTGTCCATCGACCAAGACTTCCAACTTGATTATCAACTTGGACCGGCCAGAGTGGGTGCTGACGGACCACACGCGTACCCTGGACTCTTATGGCATTGGTAAATAGCGTTCATATATTGCCTGTATATACTACATGTAGATGGTACAAATTCACATATTATTCGCAGTCGATCAGTGTGAAGTGAGCTGCTACAACCAGCAGGCGTTTGCAGACTTTGCCGCTCACCCCGAAGTTGTTAAATGGTAGACCGGTCTACCGTGCACAGAGTAGAGTGATATTTTTTGTTAAATATGTATATATATTTTTGTTTATATTTAATCTATGTGACCCACGTGTTGGCCTCATCGGCCCACCTGTATAGCGCCTCGAAAATCATCATCTGGTTGCTAGAGGCGCTCTGCAGCGAGTTCAACAGCTTATTCATACCCCCAACCGCCCGCTCCTTGCCCAAAATATTGACAAGCGACGCTAAGATAATCGTCAATGAGACAGTTCGGTGACCATGATGTAAAATGTTACCTGGAACCAGTTGTGTCAATAGGCGAGAAGCCAACTGCTTCAAGTCCGCCAGCTGTTCTGCCGTGGGCGCTTGTTGCCTAGAATCATTTCTACTCCGCGTAAAATCTGCCAGGTCAATAAGCCTCGCCAGTTGGACTGCCCATTCTCCCTGCGAAAAGCGCTCATCAAATGCAGACTCTACCCGACTGCACCGGTACGTGTCAGCCGTTAATGTAATCATGGCGAATGATCCACGTACCGTTGTATCATCGAGGCAGATGCGTCGGGAAAAAGCAAGTTCTTGAGTATTATAAACGAAGTGCTCTCCTTGACCAAGCCATTTTCCTTCAAATCAAACAGTGTCGCCAGAGCGCCATACACTGCTGACAGTATGGACGCAGAACTATCAGCGCCGATTTGGAACATGGATAGCGGCATTTCCGGCAATGATAACTGTCCTGGGACATGCTCGCGTCTGTATGCTGTGCTTGGCGCCAAGAGTGATGATGATGCTGCCATGGATGAGGCGAGTCCTAGATCACTCAACCCCAGCGACGAAGCAGTCGGCGAGGTTGGCGTGTCCGTATCGGCAGTCAGATCCCCCAGTAGTTCAGAGAGCTTTTGTCGCTTCGGTGTGAGCGTGGTCTCGCTGGTTGTCTTGAGCGCGAAGCGTGAGTGGAAAAAGAGAAACTCGCGCAGGTGGCTGTTCTTCCGGATTGACCCGTTGTTGACGAGCCGCTGCAGGTACAGCAGCAACTTCATATCCTTTTCAGCGAGAGGCAGTGCCTTTTCTTTCCACGCTGGCCTCGATACAAACAAGTCAAAAGATAGCCTGTCGAGCTCTGGCCACACTCTGGACAGTGTTATCTAGTTAATAACTAATCGTTTATATACTTACAGTTTCAAGTTTTGATGAAGTTTGGCAAATTCGTGGAATTGCCGCGGCACAATCCAACTGTTGGTCAGGCCGTCCACATCGGTGATCACAGTCACGGTGATGAAGTAGACTGAATCTTTTGCCTTGGAGCCCGACCTCGTCAATAGGATTTTCCATTTGCCCTGAACATTAAATAAATACGTGTGAATGTGGTGTCCAGTATTGTTACCTCAGGAACCAACGATGATAAAGACGGATGACTGTTGGTAACGCTGCTGGTTCGACTTTCAGCCAGGTGTCGCATCTCTTCTTGCACATTTCTCTTGCATATCTCAATTACAGAGCGCAGCCGCTCTTCAGCAATTTTCGACACTTCCTTTCGGCGCCTGCGCGAGTCGCCCGTCATGGACAGCACCAGACTGGCAAACGTGCGCTGATCTGACAAGGCCTCCAGGATCTCCAACTGGATTCCGAGGGAATTCATCTTATCCGACATTGTGGAGTCGAGATCGGCTCGCCGGCGCCGCTCGTCACGTGCCGATGCGAGTGCAGAAAAGTTTGCAAGCAGCCCATCCACTATGGCACAGCCGCAGTCTGGATGATCTAATAGTACACGACGAACGCCAGCCGCGATTGATGTTGTGCATAGGGAGCCGCCAGGTTGAGCAGCAGCGCGCAAAAACTCGGGGGCAATATTATCAGTCAGTATCGAGCGCAGTCCACGGCGTAAATCAGCGAACGTGTCTGATTTGTGGCAATCCAGAAGCGAGCCAGGATCATGGACAGCATCTCCAAATGCACCAGATGATAGAGCCGAGAAGGAGGGCGGCAACGACACTGACGCTGCCGACAAACTGAACAGCGATCTGCTCATGGTTGCAGCATCATCCACTGTGGAGTCCATGGGCTTTCCCGCGGCTTTGCACAGCTGGTAGTAGAGAGGGCTGAGTAGAAAGGCCGGCATTTCAAATGTCTCCAAATTTCGCAGTATTTCAGTCTGCGCCGTGAACATGCAAGCTGAATCAGCCTCATTCCGGTCCTTCACAATTGATAATCTGTGGTGACGAATATAAGCATGCACGCACCTGCAGATACCGTTTGATTGAAAGAAGCGTTGTTGGATGCAGGGGCTCAATGATGGCGGATTTGGATGCCAAAAACTGTTCATTTATGTGGCAGAGCTGCTCGTAGAAGGCGTCATCAGTGAGACAATTTTTGGTGGTGGTATTATTGTTATCAGCAGCAAATTGGTCCCGCAGCTTTTCAACCTCTAACCAGAATTGCACTTTGCTCTCGGCTTTGCGGGACTCCAGAAAACGTAGAAAATAGAAAATAGCATCAGAATTCGCGACTTGCCGGTAATAGTCTTGGAGCATTCCGGCAGCAGACAGAGTCTCGCGCACGGCAGGAGGCGATATAGCGGTGTAATTGTTGCTACTCTGATTACTACTGGCGCCAGACGAAACATTGATGGCCGCGCCGCTGTTCTCACAAGCAGCAGCATAGCTAGCCTATTGCCGAGTTAGAGGAAATAACATGAACTTCCATACGAGACGTACATAGACGTCCGACAGCGAATCGATCCGGCGATCATACTTTTGCCGGGCGAGCAGAAGCTGCTCCAAATACTTTTCCAACGCCTCGTGCATATTGGGGTTAGCGCTCATGCTGTGCCGGACCCGGGTGATCTCCACTAGGATGGAGTGGCGCACGCAGCGGGCATCCAGTATGGTGCGACAGCGCTTAAAGTGTTTCAACAGCGATTCGGTATACTTTATACGCTCATGAAGGTTCGGCACACGCTGCGTCATCCACATGGCAGCATTAGAGTATTCTCCCGGCGGGTAGTCAACCAGATGCGACTCGATGAGGGCGAGGAATGTGGTGGCCAGCGCACGGATAACCATTCGCTCGGCACACTCGGCCACCAAAATGCAGTTAAGCCATTGCGGCTGCGATATGCACCCAACTAGCGGGGCCATGATGTGGTTGCAGGTGTACTCGCGCAGCAGAATGTCCGTGAGTGAGAGCTGGGCCAGCGATGCGTGCACCACCCGCATCCAGACGGCGCGCGAACGGTCCACCAAGTCTATGGCATCCGATGACTCCTCGCCGCCATCATTCTGCGCGGTATTCTGCCGCCGTGTATTCCATGCAGCCAGTAGGCGGTGGGGTGGGCGGCCGGGTGAGGCATTGCCCAGTCCGAGCAAGAGCGTTTGCAGCGCGCACTGGGCCAGCCTACGTGCAGCACCACCATCCATTACCCGGCCCATGTCCAGCGAAATGTCATTCAGACGGCTGCGCACCAGTGGCTGAAATCTGTGCGGCACCAGTTCAAAGAGCGGCCGGTGCAGGCGGTGCAATACGGAGCGTACTCGCGCCGACCCGCCATCACCCTCGACAGTTGAGCCGTCGACCAGCGCAGAAGAAGCGTCATCAGATGCCAGGGAAGCTGAATGCGACGCCAGCGAGTCTGCCGAGCGAGACTTCGGCACCGTGGCCAGACCCTCGCCACCATTAAGACCACGCGCGGCATAGGAGCCAGGACCCGGGTGACCGACGCATGGCTGGAAGCGAGCATAGCGCCGGTACATCAGATACACGATCAGCGGTCCCAGCAGTGCGGGGTGCAGGAGCCCCAGTGAGGAGGCGACATACACGGCGCCAAAAGCGAGCAGCGGCGACAGCAGTGTCCAGTACATGTGGGAGGACTTTTTCAAGCTTTATGGACAAGCGACAGCCCGCCGCCTCTTACTATCCTGTCTCCCTGTCTCTTTCTATCCCTGCTTGACTTTCCTACCTTATTCAATTACTGGTCTTCAACACGGCTTTCTACCTCTCTTACCATTCACAGAAAGAAAATTCACCGCAAATCGAAACTGCGTTTACACCCTTTGGCCGTTAGCATTTGCGTGCAGTAATCCAGATGTGTCTGTTGAGAACAATGATTCGATTTTGTTTCGACAACAGCTCAAGGTTCAGTAGTGGGGCCATGGAGCACCAAGAGTACCAATTCCGCGTTTATAACCCCTTTTGTGGATCGCGTTCTCAATATGTGCTCCTCTTACTCGTTCCTTAGTAGTCTTTCGTCGTCAAAATATATTAGAAAAAACAATGTTAGCCAAAAAAAAACGCCAACTTATTAGCTATTTACATAAGCGGCATTCTACATTGCAGACACAAAAGAAAAATTCATATCTACTGCCGCCCAACCAACGCCTCGTATACCCAATGTTTACCATATACGCAAATGCACAACTTTATGGCTGTATACTATGCAGCTAATCCACCTACCTGCTCCAACTTTTACAGATTGTGCGAACTATTGCTGTGGGGATTGCACAGCGCTATGGCATGAAGGAATGTCTCGCTCTACACCGGCACATCAGAGGCTGCAATTCATCACAATGCAGCAAATCGGCCAGGCCATTGTTGATTGAACTCGCCAGATGGGACGTTCTGGGCTGCCATCAATTTAAATGTAAATAAACTACGTTGTAAATAAATTACCTTGCTTTTTTACAAACAAGGTAGTAATGTGCCCGGTGTATAGCGAGACATTCCTTCATGCCGTAGCGCCGTGCAATCCCCACAGCAATAGTTCGCACAATCTGTAGAGCCCTGGTTTTTAAAAAAAGAGACATTGTTTAAAAAAAAATATCAGCTACTATCGGCATACATACAAATTTGGGTAACCTGCTCTCGGAAAACATGAATCGCCGCGCGCACGTGCTGTATTTCGCCGACCCCAAGGACATAGCCGTCGCAAAAGATGATTACGTTACGCTGCTCCCCGGAGACAAGCTACCAGAGTCTTATTTCCAGAAAGTCTTTGGCCTGGAGGTTGTGAGAGTAATTATCGACCAGCGCGGCACAACCGATACGGTCCTATTTGACAATGAAAGCACATCGGTGCAGCTTTACCCTGTTGTGGTGGAAGGCGAGGAGCTGCCTGTCATCAAAGTCACGGGAGAGAAGAGAGGTACTGGCCAAATGTTTAGACTCGATCTCGTATCACTCTATAGTTGGGACAAATCCCTACGAACGAAGCGTACGTGTGCTCTATTTCGCGAAACCCAAGGACAGCGCAGCCACAAAAAGCGAAATTGTCACGCTGCTTGCCGGTGACAAACTACCTGAGTCGTTTTTCCAGAAGGTCTTCGGCGTGGAAGTTGTTAGAGAACTTGTCGACGGCTGCTCCACGGCGTGCATGGTACTATTTGACCATAACGGCATTTCGTCTCCGCTTCATCCGATGGCAGCAGAAGACGGACAATTGCCTGTTGTTAGGATCACGGACGAGAGCAGCTTCAATATTCCATCTGCAACGTTGTCACATTTGTGGCTTGTTGCCGGTTGCGTTAAGAATGCACTTTTGCAAATTGGGATTCGCAGCAAAATGTATGCTCTCGCTGACGATGAGACGGGGTTTTATCTGCCTGGTGAAAAAAACTCTATATCGCACCAGGGCCCCGATGTGAACTTTGCCGTGCTGTTCAAGTGCGAACAAAATGCTTAGAACTTTCAGAGCCATGTGCTACGCGAGGTCACTGATATTAGTTCTTCTTTGTATTGCGCGGAGGTGGACGCTGAGATTGAGCCATACCATTTGACGGATTCGTCCGTTCCGCTGGTTCGGATTTTGCGGCGAGATTACAAGGCCGCGGATTCCAAGTCTCCCAGTCGAACCTTGACCGACACAAGTGCGTCTGTTGCTGACGTATTAAGTGATTTGTTTCGACATCAGCGCATTGAAAGCGAAAATATGCTCCAGTCTGGTCTAAAGGCGCAAAGCTGCCATCTGATCTATAGGGCACAATGCTTGCAAAACAAAAAATTTGCGCGATTCGATAATGACGAGAATAATCGTTTGGCACTCGGCAACGATTTCCACAATTTCATTGATGCGCTGAACGCTGAGCGACCAATAGTTCGTCTCGATCCAGGACCCGTTGAAGAATTCCCTGGAGCTGATGGTAGATACAAGGTCGATATATATGTGCGAGCATTCGATGCAGGGGCCGCACTCTGCATCTTTTTCAGATTGAAAGAAGGGTCGCAGAAAATTGACGATCTCACGTTTAAGACGTTTGTCCGTGTGAAGGATCCGAAAACATTCGTCAGGTGTCTGCAGTGGAAAGCCGAGGAAACGAAGAAGCTATGGGAAAATAACATGGCACCAGCTGTAGACTAAGCCGTGTTTCAGTTTGCATAACTCGACATCACAGCCTTGGAGCCTTTGCGACAATAAATTGCCGCTCGAGCCAAATTGCATTTCATTGTGCCTGTTTCATGTATCGGCTGTCCAAGTACAACCCACGATAGTTAAACAAGTCACATCGTATATTATAGAAGATTGTCTCCAGCAAAGATCTTATAAGCAGTTGGTCTCGTTCCGATATAAAAGAACAATACGTAAAGCGGTTTGTTCAACTAAGTTAACTAAGAGAGCCGGTTTGCTAACTAAGAGAGTTATTAGTAACGAGTTATTAGTATTTAACATAATACAATGATCTGCCGGGGCGTCCACGTGCTTCCGGCGCGCAGCTACGCGTCGATGTCGCGCCGCATGGTGGCTGCACCGACGTCCGCGGTGGACTTTGAGGATTCCATGCAGCACCGCCCGCTCACTGCGCCACCGCTCAAGTGGGCACCGCTGGTCAAGGCAATGCCGCAGCTGGTGCGCGACGGCCAGGCCAAGCCTGTGCTGCGCGCAGCCTGGTCCCTGGCCGCGGAGCGTGTCAAGATGCGTCTGAATGTGATGAGCAGGTAGGTATACACCGTTGTCGTATACAAGTATAGTGTACATATATATATATATATATATACTAACAAAATATGAAGTATCATGCAGCACCTGTCGGCAGACACCATGGGCGTCGCGGCCAAGATGCGGATGGCGTTTGGCTACGCGGCCAACATCACCGACACCGTCTACATCCCGTTCAACAGCAGGGTGGCGCGCGGTGCAGACCTGCACGAGCTGCGTCAATGCGCCTGGCTCAAGGTCGCGCGCCAAATGTCCAAGGAGATCAAGGCGCGCCCGACCCACTTGGAGTTCCACTACGCGCCGGCCATGATACGGGCACCCAGACGCGCTATCTTTCCCTTCAGGCGCGTCGCTGGCAGTAGGTGGCGCCTGGAGCGTGTGCCTGCCGCTCCCGACGTGCCCGATGTGCGCTCCTCCCTGGCCAGCTTTCAAGTGATGCGTGTCCGTGGCTCCGTGTTTGGGATGGCCATGGTGCGCGTGCGTGGCCGTCACGTACGTGCATACACATACATCATGTGCATTGACCCTCTGATGCAATAGGTGGTATATGTGAGGGACAAGCGCACGGGCAAGGTGGTGTATGGTTCGGAGGAGCCGGCACAGTTTGATGAATGTGTGCACTGCTATGCGTACGAAACAACCAAAAGCACCGCGGAACAGGCGCCGGGCAGCCATCCTGCACTGCGATGGAAGCTGTTCTACAAGCAAGGAACGCCGTCGGCCATGGACGCCATTGCCGAGCACATCAAGGCGGCCGCCAAGCAATAAATGGATACATCGCTACACCTATTTCTCTATCGTGACCACTCTGTGTGCGCTAAATCATAACTGCAAGTAATTATATGTATGTGTGTATTGGCGTGCATATCATGCCGTGTCTGCGGGAGAGACGCGTCGCCGCAAGAAATTGAAGCAGAACAGGCACATGTGGTCGTGCTTCTTCCAGTTGCCGCAGCCGCCACACTGCGCAAAGTGCGTATTCTCGCGATGCTTGGCGGCAAATTCTCGGTTCTGCACCGTCTGCCGCCAGCGGAGTACCTTTTTAGAGCGGCGCCTGTGTGTGTGGGCGATAGTGATGAGAAGAGTAGTCTCGGGGAATCAGCATGTTGTATGGCTTACTGCTTGGGTACGGCGCGTAGTATCATGGAATCCAGCGCGTCAGCAAGCGCCGCCATGGCCGGCATGAATAGAGATGATGATGTGCTTGTGGACGGCGCGTGTGCTTGCATCATTGCTGGCATGAGCACGGCCCGCATTCTCCCCAATATCGCGGTCATGATTGTGGTGAATTTAGTGTATTTTAATGAATTTGGATATTGTATGTATGTGTGTATGTATTTGTGTATGTATATGTATGTGTGTATGTATGTATGTATGTATGTATGTATGTATGTATGTATGTATGTATGTATGTATGCATGTATGTGTGTGTATATGTATGTATGTGTGTGTGTCTATAGTTGGATGTATGTATGTATAGCTGTATATATGTATCTATGTGTCTATGTATGTATGTATGATGTTGTATGATGTATGTATATATGTATGTATGTATGTATGTATGTGTGTGTATGTATGTGTGTGTGTGTGTGTGTGTGTATGGTGTGTGTGTATGTATGTGTATATGTAATGTATGTATATGTATGTATGTAGCTGCGATTACGCGGCAAGGCGATATTTACGGGAGACGGCGTTGACTCGGGGTCATTTCCCGCCACTGGAGGGTTTTCTCGGGATGCAGACGTCGCAGTAGTGTAAATAGAGTCGGAATTAACTGTATGTATGTATGTATGTATGTATGTATGTATGTATGTATGTATGTATGTACGTATGTATATGTATATGTATGTATGTGTATATGTACGTATGTATATGTATGTATGTATGTATGTGTGTATGTGTGTAGTATGTATGTATGTATATATGTATGTGTGTATGTATGTATGTGTATATGTATGTCTGTATATGTATGTATGTATGTGTGTGTGTATGTATGTATGTATGTATGTATGTATGTATGTATGTATGTATGTAGTGAATGTATGTATGCATGTATGTATGTGTGTATGTATGAATGTGTGTATGTATGAATGTTTGTGTGTATGTATGTCTATAGTTGGATGTATGTATGTATGCATGCATGTATGTCTGTATATGTATGTATGTATGTATGACTGTATTTATATATATATGTATGTATGTATGAGTGTATGTATGTGTGTATGTATGTATATATGTAATAATGTGCAGTAGTTGGATGCAGGTGGCTGAAGACATATTTACGTCAATTAACAGGACGCGAATGAAGAGATTCGCGCACTTGGCGTCCAATGCCGCCGCCGCCATCAAGCCGCCGCCCACAGTTCCCGCGACTTCACCGCCGCAGCCACCCAACTTTGAGTATGGAGTGGCGCAACGTCACTGGTATCCCGGTCACATGGACAAGGCAGTGCGGACTATTAAGCGCCGGCTCATCACGGACAAGGTGAGCGTTGTGGTGGAAGTGCGCGACAGCCGTGTACCGCTCAGCAGCATCAACTGGAAGTTTGAAGAGATCTTCGACCTGAGCGAGGAGCCGAATACGCGGAATCTTGGCCACGCGTCCAAGAAACGCAGTTCGGCACCGCCAGTAGAACGCGATGCCTGGGGACAAATAGTTGGTGCCAAGGTGCCCAGCATTCGGCGACTGGTCGTCTACAACAAAGTGGACCTGGTCGATGGCGCCGGTTCGACGCGTGCAGCCAGCAATAAGCCGAACCCGTCCGCGAATTCATGGGACGATTTACTGCCGTCACATAAGCCGCACACTACGCGTGTGCTCGCCTGGCGCAAAATGCTGACGGACGCTTCGGCTCGCTACTTGGACGACACGCTTCTGTACACCAATGTCGCGCGGCCCGGCTCGTCAAATTGCAATGCACACGACGTGCTGCTGCAAACTGTCCGCGACTGGGTGGAGCTGCACCGACCGGCCATGGCCAAGCTACCAAACTCGCCCTACCCACCGCTCACAATGATGGTGGTGGGTCTGCCCAACACTGGCAAGTCCAGTCTCATCAACGCTGTATGCGTGTACGGCATCGGCCGCGGCAAAGGCTCTCGAGACAATATCAGGACTGCGGGTACGTATCGTTCTGCTTACTTTGTATATATACTTGCCGCTCACATCCAATGTTGTCAGGTGTGGGCAAGGAGCCGGGATTTACCGTGCGTGTGTCGGGCAAGTTAAAAGTACTGGACACCGAGACACCGCCGGGCAAGACAAAACAGGCGATCCGTGAGACGCCGATATCGCTAATGCTGCGCCAAAACGGGATTCGCCTCAAGGTGTTTTTGTTGGACAGCCCCGGTGTCCTGCCGCCCTACATTCCCGACCAGCAAACGGCGCTTAAACTGGCATTGACGCGCAACATTCCCACCGATTCCAATAGTGGGCGTGGGGTCGATCCGCTGCTGGCCGCCGAGTACCTGTGGTGGAAGCTGCGCAGCTGGAAGTTGGGCCCGGCCACACTCAAGGCTCTCGGTGTGGAATCAAAGCTGTTTGATGGCCTGAAACTGGCCGCTGATGCCGGCAGCTGCATCCCCGCGGAGCAGATGGATGCACTTCACGCTGCGGCAGACCGCATACACATCAACACCATTCTTGGCGCTCTGGCCACCAAACGCAATTCAATGCTGTTCAATGGCAGCGTGGATATGACTGCTGGTGCCATGCAATTCATTGCCAAGTGGCGCGACGCGGACTTGTTCAGTAGGAGGGATGCCACGCCCGCGCTCAAGGCATTGCTACCGGAACGGTGGCAGAAGGAGCCGTGGCGCTATGCTGTGCTGGACGACGAGTTTACGGCTGGTCCGGAAGCGGTTAATGACTACTTCAGAGCACTCTATGATCCCGATGCCAGCGCTGCTCAAGCAGACTGTGTTCGGGTGGGTAGGATGGCCGTGCCACACGAGCACCTAGAAAACGCGAGACAGCGTCGAAGCAAGCGCAAAGAAGAGACAGTATCGGCATGACAGATGTAGTTTGATAGTTTTATAGGTGCTTGAATATATATATGCTCTATGCAAGATGATATCGAGGGCCAACACTGCGGCCCTCACTGATACTGTACAAACTGCTCAAACAGAGCGTCCACCACAGAATCGCACGGCTGCAGCATGACCATCAAGTCGAACACGGCCTTGTTCTTGTGTTCTCCCTGGGCGCGGCGTGCAAACAGCGTCTGCCGGATCTGCACGCGGCCAATCTCCTTCTCGCGCGCCGCTTCCGACGTGATACCGGCGAGGTTGGCACAAAATTGCTCCAGAAACGCGTTGATCGAGTCGTTCCTGCTCTCCAGCAGGTGCATGGAGAGCTCGCGTGAAGGCGCCGAGTGTCCACAGTGTTTCGACTGGCGCACGATCTGGCCGTCGTAGGTTATGGTGGATCTGGCAATGGTCGTGAGTGTTATCAACACCCTAAGATACTTGCGTATTCACACACACACACACACACACACACATAGGCACTCATAAAATGATAAGAACTCACAGGATTAAGTAATCGCCCGGTGCTTCCACTTGGAATAGAGACAGCAACTGCGGATACCGCGCCGCAGAGGGAGCCTTGGCGGCTGCGGGATTGATGAAGCCCACATGAGCGATGGCCACGCGTTCTGGGGCCGCACTGTGCAACCGGCTGTACAACAGTGGTTTAATGGGGAAGTCGGTTTTGCCAAATACTTCCGCCGGATAGTTGGCGACGGTTGTGGATATGACTGCAGGGGGGTGGGTATATGTGATTACACTGGAACATCAGTGTCATCCCGGAGCCTACTTGGAGCGGGAGCATCTTCTGCGGGCTTTTTCGAGTCCCGAACAGCCAGCGAGTCTGTGGATGCTGCATTGGAGTCGCACGGTGTCGTCGGGATCAGCGCGGCGGCCGCCTTTGCAGCCACTTCACGCTTCCTCCTCTTCTTTATAGACTCTACGCTTTCCCCAGTGGTCGAAGTGCCGGACGGACTTGAACGCTGACGTTTCCGCGGTGCAGGTGTGGTGCGTTGCGCCCCATCAGCCGGCTATGCAGACAATTATACTGGGCAGTGTACATGGCCATGATAATCACGATACCTTGTCACCCACATCTCGGCCCTGCTTCAGGATAGCTTGAATACGGCTGGATATCTGCTGGGCATTAGGGCTATCTTATCCGTAATCGCAATCCGTAATCATCTGCATGCCTGTTTCCGTGGCTTCTTCTCGCCCGTAGTGTCCAAGATAAATTTCGCCACCAGCTCGATGCGGCCTAGATTGTCCACCACGCGTTACCGGCGATAATCACAGCGCGGTAAATACACTGAAGAACTTGCCGTAAACCGCGCCATCAATGTCCACTACCTTGATGGAGTCGCGTACACAGTCGTAAAATGTCGCCACCGCTGCCCGGAGCGCTTGTTCAGCATCGACGGTCCACGAACTGGCGGGCACCGTTGCCTGTAGAACTTGGCGCTGCGTATCGCTTGGCGGCGATGGGAGATAGGTTGGCGGCGGCGGCGGCGGCGGACAGTGATATCTCGAATTGTTCAACAATGAATTCAAGTGTGGAACGTCGACCGCACTCTGTCGCCGATACACATAGTGATGTTCCAGGCTGGTGTTCATTACGGGCACTGTGTGTGTGTGTGCGTAGGTGTGTGTGAGCGTAGGTGGGTGTGAGCGTGTAGCGCAACTCTGCGCGCGAATCTAATTATACGCACCATCTTGGCAGCGGTATCCAGGCAGCTTAATATATAATATGGACCCTACATACGCGAATATGCATACATTTAATATGCACATATATACACATGTATATTTATGTACAAAGTATTTACTTCAGACGCCTTTAAGAAAGTTTCAAACGCTGAACGAGCAACTCTAAAGGCACTGTTTCACCTTCACGTTGCACATCTCCGAATCGTTTCTCCCGCACAGCGCCACGTCCGCCCAGTACCCCGCTGTGCATACCATGGTACAACCTAGAGTTCACCCAGTGTGTGATGTAGCGTCTGACAGTGTGCTAGGAGGAGCCTGTTGTGCAGCCAGCGTCTGCTGTTCCCAATGACGCAGAGGAGCCAGTTGTACCCCCCGCATTCGATGCGCATGGACAAAATGTCGTCGTGGATGCAGCACCAGACATGCCACCTGCGGTCGTTGAGCTAAAGTCTGTTATTTTGACGTTGGTCGCATCTGCCCGGGCTACCGCGTGGATTCCCGACCAGCACGACCCGCTCGCCGCCTCATTTTTGTCCCAGCGTCGCCATCGGGCGCTCTTTGCCTTTCTGCCAACTGGATCTGACCACCTGTCACTGGTCACGTCTTTTCCGTTCGATGCCGGCTGGAGTACGCTTGCCTACGTTGTCCGCGATGATTTAGACGAATGCATTTCTGCCGCCCACTTTCATTCGCGCGTGCGCTACGGGACCGTTAGCGACAGCGTGCTCGAGTCTCTACTCGGCAGTATTCAAACATTCTACCTGCCAGAATTGGAGCGCAATACAGCGTGGCCGGATAGAATCCGCAAAGAATTCTCGCATCACATTCACCGATATTTGGCGTTCCTGACAGACTCGGTCTATCTGCGTAAAGGCACCAGGTCAGTATGATTTGATGATGCGTAGCAGTTTGCTTTAATTGGGCACAGTGTGTTGTACGTTCCGCCGGTCCGAATCGATAATCCACAGCTAAGCGCCATGTCCAAAGAGATTGTTCAATATTGCGAGACTGCGCTGGTAGGGCAATATACCGCATCTCCTCGCTCATCAGCCTAACAGCGCTGCTTTTCAGATACACTGGTCGCGCCAGATCAAAGACATACTCAGCGTTCAGAATGCCACTGTTGCCGGAGAGTCGTCAAGCATTAATGATTTGATTGACTACTGGAGGAAGCGCTGCCAGGATCTGCATGGAATCAATGAGCAAATTGGCCGGCGTGATGTGACTGCAATTGTCGAAACGTTGCGACACGCAAACTCCTCATATCTGGATCAGTTCACTCGTCTATCCAACATGATTCGAGATGGATCCGCAGAGGCCACTAGCAACTTGAAGTTTTTGTCTCTTCTCAAGGGGCCGGTTGAGAACCTTCAAACTGCCGCGCTCGAAAAGATTCCAACCTGTTATCCGCAGCTGCTTCAAACGCTTCGCTTCATTCGAGAAAAGGCCAAGTACTACGGCTCAGATGACCGCGTTTCGTCACTGTTGCGTCAAATTTGTGCCGAAATCGTTCATCGGTGCATGGAACATATCGATCCGGAGCAGGTTTTCCACGGAGATGCCTTCGCATCCATTGCTCAACTGCGGCGCGCGATCCAGTGCTGCGACAACTGGAAGCAGTATTACTTTGCTGGCGTGTCGCATATTGTAGCCGTGTCTGGCGACGCGTGGTCGTTTGACGTTTCCAGTATTTTTGCCCAGAACGAAGCGTTTTGCCAGCGCTGTTATGATTTAATTGATATCTGCGAGTCGCAGATTCAATTTCAACGTAAAGGTTTGGAAGGGAAAAAGCTGGCGGTTGCCCCTCATTTTGGACTGAAGGGAAAAGAAATTGCGCAAGGTTAGCCGCAACACGTGGCTGTAAATTCTGACCTCGTGTATAGGTTTTGTTGACCTAGAGACACACTTTAGTCGGCACCTGAGTTCACTGTGGAATGTGCGTGACATTATATTGGATGCGAAAGCGGTGCATTGGCACGAACATTCCGCCCAGTTCAAAAAGACTATTCGTGACTTGGAGCTTCGTTACCAAAACTTGATCAACATGGCATTTGCCGAAATTACTACTGTCAAGTCGCATGTGTCTCTCTGCGAGCTGTTCTATTCATTTGCGTATCGAGGATCGATTGTCACGTTTGTGGAGAAAAAGATTCGTGATTTGCATCAAATCGTACGAAGCAGGATTATTTCGGTAAAATCGGAATTTGAAAAACGTCGACAAGCACCCGAGCTTATTAGATTTCATCCCGACTATGCTGGTTCGGTATTTTGGTGCAGATCTTTCTACAAATCTTTACGAGCCAGCATGGAGCAGTTGCAGTCGGCTATTTTTTCGGGGACGTATGCAGTCCCAGACGAAGTCGTAGAACAGTACGAGGGTCTAGCTACTACATTGGACAACTACGGAGCCAATGTGTACCAAGATTGGTGTGCCGCCCAAAAGAGGTTCGCTGGTAGCGGATTCCACCTATCGCAATCCGTGCTCGTGCGGAAAACCGACAATACGTTTTTGATTACTTTTGATCGCAACATAGCTCGTGTTTTAGCAGAGGCCAAATGTTGGCAAAAACTCAAATTCGATATACCCGTTTCTGCACAAGAATTATCAGCTCGAGGCGATGATTTGCGTATACATCGACTGGGAGTGATTGCCGTCGGTCGCGAGTACAATCACTTGCTGGACTGTCTACTTTCGAGCGAATTGCAATTGTTCAAAGACCGGATAAGGCTGCTTGATAAGAAACTTCAATCCGGACAAACGAACATAACTTGGGCCTCAGGAAGATCTGTGGAGGTCTTTGCTACTGAGTCTAGGCTGTGCATTCGCGATGCACAAAAAGTTGTTGATGGATACGTCTCGTGCTGTTCCAAGATTGTTGGTCACTGCCAAGAAATTGCGCAAATTATGCTCTGTAACATCGAAACCAAGCGAGTATATCAAATTGACGAGTTTGACGCTTATCAGCAGCAGTATCGCCATGTAATGAAAGACAGGTTGCACGACTTGCATGGCAAAGTTTTGCTCGATCTAAACACCATGTATGAGGTGTTTCGCGCCGATTCGTCCGACGTACAAGCCAGTTGGGTACAGCTGGTGAGCAAAATCGATTCACTTGTGGAAGACGCACTTCGTAGTTCGGTCAAGAAGTCGCTGCACGAAATATCTCGATGTGTCAATGGTGACAAATTTTTGTCGAAAGACAGCACGGTTGAGACATCACCATTGTTTACTTTAAATGTGGTCCTCGAGAATCAAAAGGTCGATTTTTCGCCATCACTCGCCACGATGGAAGAGCGAGTGAGTAAAATAGCTCGTGACATGATAGCTGCAGTAAACGTTATACCTCGGCTTTCTGAAGTTTTGGGGCTTCGTCCTAAAAACTCGGCAGTCCTGTACGACACTCTCATCCACGAAAATGATGTCCTTAGAGTGTTTGTCAATCTCCAGAAAGCTATGGCGGAGAATGCTACCAAGTGCAACACTTACGTGAAGTCGTGGGATTCGTACCGCGAGATCTGGGAGGTAAACAAGGACGCTTTTATTCGTCGCTATGCAAAACTCCAGCCGGCTATTGCGACATATGATGCCGACATTAACCGATACCACGAGGTGGCCAACAATGCGCTCAAAGAGGAAACATATACTCCTATAAATTTTGTCCGGCTAGATTGTTCGCCGCTTAAACACGCCATCGTAACACATTGCCACACGTGGCAAGAAAAACTGACATCGCTGCTCAATTCGAACGCGCTGTCGCAGCTGACGGAATTGATGGATCGCATCGCCGATTACATGAAAAAAATAACTCATGTTCCACAAACGCTGGACGAGTTGGCAGTGTTGGTGGATTCCATCAATCGCGTACATGCGGATTCAAACTCGATCGATTCTCAGTTCGGACCACTTCACGAACAGTATCAGATACTTGAAAAATACGAAGTTGCGGTAAAAGATAGCGAGAAAGAACTTTTGAAAGATATGGAAAACAAATTTTCTGACCTGCTGATGGCGTTGGACATCGCAGATAAGAAACTTCCGGAGCAGAAAGCCAAATTCCGCGCCGAAATCCTTGCAGCAGTCGACACTTATGCCAAATCTGTGCTTGCGTTTTGCGATGATTTTTCTGCGCACGGTCCGTTCGAGGATTCGTTGACGGCAGAAATTGCGTTGAAACAAATCGCGGATTATCGCCAAACCGTTGTGACCCTTGCTTCGCGCGAGCGTGAACTCCGAAAAGGACTCGCATTGTTTCGCATTGATCAAGCTCCGTCGCGCGACTTGGAAGCCGTGGCCCGTGACATTGAGACTCTGAACCAATTGTGGGTTGTAATACGCGACTGGAATGAGAGTTGGGAGAGTTTCAGTGACAAAGTCAATGTAGAAGCCGATTTGGTGGAACAAACTGTGACGGCTTTTTCGAAGAAATCTAGCAAAGTTGGATCGGCTGCCAACAAGTGGCAAGCATACACCCGATTCAATGAGTTGATGTCCAAATGTGCCAATTTAGTACCGATCATTCGTCTGCTGCAGACTGACGCGTTGCGTGATCGACATTGGCTCGAAATTAGTCAAGTAGTTGGCGTAACATTTGCTGCGTCTGATCCGTTGACTCCCGCTGCATTACTGTCGCACGGGTTTGACCAATTTGTGCCACCGGTGACAAAAATTGTCGGGACCGCTCAACAGGAAAAGGCTATAGAAGATACCATCGATTTGTTAGCGTCCAAGTGGGATTCCCTCCACTTTACGATTGTAAACGAGGCTCGACAGGGATCCGTTGGAAAGATCGAAGGTTTAGCGGATATTCAAGAAGATATTGAAGACAATCAAGTAAGTTTGTCTTCCGTCAAGGCATCTCCGTTCAGCAAACCATTCGCAAAAGATATTACTCATTGGGAGACCCGACTTTCGCACCTCTTACAACAGATCGAATCTCTCGGACGAATTCAAAGCTCGATTTCCTATCTCAGTACAATTTTTGTTGGCGCAGAAGATATACGTCGCCAGCTTCCTCGTGAGACGGCTTTGTTTGAAACTGCGGGCAGGAATTGGAAGCAAATTTTGGACTTTCTTGAGTCAGGAAGCAATCAGTTGGCAACTCTCAACAATTGGAGAGATTTCTTGGATGACATCAGCGTGCAATTGGAGCGCATCCAAAAGGCACTCGAGTCATTTCTGGACACAAAGAGGCTTACGTTTCCGCGCTTTTACTTTATATCGAACGAAGATCTGCTATATTTGCTTGGAAAGTCTACTGATGTAACTGCAGTACAACCTTTTTTGAAAAAATGCTTCGAAAATGTGTACCGCTTAAAGTTTATTGGCAAAGTGGGAATCGATTTTGCCGTCGCTGGAGTCTTCTCAGAAGGTTTGTCACTAGTGCGAGAAATACATCATTAATATCAATTTGTAGAAGATGAGTATTTAGAATTGCACGAGCCGGTGGCAGCTAATGGTCCCCTGGAGCACTGGCTTGCCGCTTTGGAACTGGCGCTGCGCAAAACACTCCAGCTTTTAATGCGATCCTACTCATACGCGAACAAAAAGTATCGAGCGGACCGGTGGCTCGAGGACTGGGCCTTCCAGATTTTAATGCTTGGCAGCCAAGTATCATTTGCGTCGGATGCGACACGAGCTATTGACGAAGTGAGTCGTGGAAGCAAAGATAGCTTGTTCCAGCTCCGAAAACGAGTTATTAGCACTTATACCAAGATGGTTTCACACGCTCGTGATATCTCTGACAAAAATATTAGACGCAAGCTCGCTGCTTTGGCTATACTGGAGCTTCATAATCGGGATGTTGCTGAAACTCTGATCAAGAACGAAGTGGCCTCTACTAATTCTGTGGCATGGATTCAGCAAATGCGCTATCGATTTGATTCCGAGTCATTAGATTGCAAAGTGCACCAGGGTCGCAACACATTTCAATACGGGTATGAATATCTCGGTATTACTGGTCGCCTTGTGGTCACTCCGCTGTTGGAGCGGTGTTATCAAGCTATTCTCACCGCCTTTTCTCACTACAAGGGAGTATCGTTGTATGGTCCAGCGGTAAGCAGTGGGTATAACTTTTCAAAAAATAACACCGGGCAGGGAACAGGAAAAACGGAAACGGTAAAAGATGTTGCGAAAGGTTTAGGCAAATTTGTTGTAATACAAAATTGTGCGGAAACCATGACCTACGGCGCAATAGCCCAACTCGTTTCTGGCGCTGCTCTGTCGGGAGCTTGGATCAATCTAGACGAATTCATACGTTTAGATGGCGGAACAATGTCGGCCGTGGCTTGGTTGACGAATCGTTTATACGTAGCCCTCGCAGAAAAAAAAGAACGTGCCATTATCGACGGAAAGGATTTGAAGCTCAACCCAACATTCGGCATTTTCTTTACATACAATCCAACACAACTGGTAGGCGATATGCCCGACAATATTCGCACCCAGTTTCGCCCAATTGCTATGACTATACCGGACTCTCCTCTCATAGTTGAAGTCCTACTTTTAACCGGGGGATTTTCCAATTGTCGAGCACTTGGAACCAGGCTTGTATCAATGTTTAAAATGTTGTCGGCACGATTGCAGGCGCTTCCTCAGTACAATTTCGGGCTTCGAACACTTATTTCGTGTGTGCGAGTTGCATGTGCACTGCGTCTCGATGCGGGAGGGCATAAAACTGACGAAAGCGTCCTGTACGATGCAGTAGTAGCTGTTTGGTTGCCTCGCTTAGTCGATGAGGACAAAACAGTATTTCTGGCAGTTCTAATTCATTATTTTGCTACCGCGAATGAACCTTCCGTCAGTGAGATAAAAAGTGCAGTCGAGACTACCATCGGCCTGGAGCATTTGCAATCTGCGCCATTCTTGGTGGAGAAAGTCTTACAGCTGTATCATCTTTTGCAACATAGCCGTGGTGTTGTTCTTCTCGGTGAGCCGGACCATTTGAAGACACGCTCGTGGCAGATACTTGCATCAGTGCTCAATTCGAGAGCAAGCTCGGATCATGCGAAAGACATGCCGGTGGCGACAACTGTGCTTAATCCGAAAACTTTTTCGCCTGCAGCTCTGTTTGGCGGATATACTGATGCAAATAGTGAGGCGTGGACGAACGGAGTTATGCACAACTTATTCAAAAAATTTGCGGCCGAGGAAGAAATGCGACATTGGTTGATATTGGACGGCCCAGTTGATTCGTCCTGGGCTGAATCTTTAAATGTAATGTTGATATGGGCGTAAACATATGCTAAATTTTAGACAACTCTGGACGATTCACACGTGCTATCCGTGGGAAATGGACAACGTATACCAATACCAAAAAACACTTCGATAATCTTTGAGACGAATAGTGTTGCTCATGCCTCAGTACGTTTCCGTGCATTGTGCGCTTCAGTATTAACAGCCGCCAGCCGTCGACTATCAGTCGTTGTGCCGTTTTATACTTCAGCAATGAAGTTGATTGGAAAGCTCTTACCGAACCGTGGATGAGACAAACTTTTAGTGACGCTCTCGCTGCAATTCTCGGTCCAGTGCTCGTCAAATTCATGCCTACTGCTGTGAAGTTCGCTAATGATACTGCACAATCAGATAATAGTCCCACGATTTCTCACAAGATCCGTTCATTTTGTGCCTTTTTCGAAGCTTGGTTGGATGACAACAAGCAGCTATTATCTCAGGACGAAGGGTCAGATATCACGTCTCGAGCATTAGAAAACATCGCCATATTTGCATGCGCGTGGTCGTTTGGCGATGTTGGTGAAGAATCATCGAGAGTAGCATTTGACGCCGTAATACGATCACTAACCGCCGCATTGCCAACTAAAGGCACTGTTTTCGACTATTGCTTGCAGCTCAAATCAGAGGCACTCACGTGGATTTCCTGGGATCAGTACTTGGCCGACACCCATACACAAGATGACATCAGTTACGATTCGTTTGTAGTAACTGTTTCTTCAGTCCCATATGAATATTGGTCAAACCTCGTTGTTCGTGCTGGCATTCCCATGCTCATATTGGGCTCGAAAGGCATAGGAAAGACATCGTTCGTAGCCCATGTACTGCAATCCTTTTCGAACAATTTTGTATGCTCCTTGCAGTGTCATCGTACTGCGGACTGGTCGGCCAAGGTATTGGAATCTCGATTAGAGAAAAAAGCAAAAGATGTTTTCATGCCGATTGGCAACAGGCGTCTTGTGGTGTTTTTGGACGATTTAGATTCAGTCCCACTGGACGCTCAGGGGTTTCAGTGCTCATTAGAGTACTTTAGGTATTGGGTTGAAAACGATGGGTGGTTCGACTCGGCCTCGTTGACTCTGAAGAGGACTGAAAACACAGCATTGATCGCTGCATCTCGCGGTGGACAACTTGCTTCGTCCTTGTCATTATCCCGTCTTTTCAACAAATTTGCTGTTCTGGACGTAAGTACAGCTTTTGGATCGGAGTCAAACATGCGAGCCGTCATTTCGAGTAAGTTTGGGCATTTGATTGTAACCCATTTAACTCCACTAGTTTTACTGCGCAAAAAATTTGTTGACTTTGCAGAGGAAATCAAAGCATTGGTGGACCCGATATCTCGTGCGACGATTGCACTTTTGATCTCTGTCCAGGACGAAATACATGTGACGTCCGGGCTATCGAAGCATTATCATTTCGACTTCCGATGTATTGCTAGTGTACTTCAGGGACTATACAGAGCCGATAAAGATTATTTCGACACACCTGATGCAATTGTGCGACTTTGGCTCCACGAGTGCATGCGGTCTTTTGACGACAGTTTGACTCTCGACGACAAGAAAAAATTTCGTCGCCTTCTTGACGCAGAGGCATCGACATTCCTGAAGGTCGATGCGACAAAATTGCTGCAAAATAACGACTTGATTTTTACCGATTTAGCCAGTACAACTCAAAGTCGCCAAATGTACCTGGAGGTTGAAAGCAAGCAGGAGCTACTGCAACGCCTGTCCCTGGCCGCACAAAAAATGGCAACCCCAGTTGGCAATATGCAAAATTTGTCATTCGAGGCGGCTATGCACGTTTGCCGCATATGCCGGCTGGTCAAGAGTCGAACTCCTGGAGTAATTATAATGAATCTTCATGGATCGCACATCATGCCCGTCCTCGAATTTTCAGCCGCGCTCAGAGATATGAAAATGTTCAACTTATCCGAAAGTATTGCGTCGCATGACTTATTCAGCTCGCTTATAGCTGAGATCTGCCGCACTGCAATTGTCGAAAACCTGAAGTGCATGATTATCGTCTCCGGACCCAACACCAGCCTGCATGACTCTTACATGAACCAAGTTATTGAAATCATGACCACTTCGCAACTGCCCTCACAACTTTTGTCGGAAGCGCGGCAGAAGCTGATGGCTGATGTGTCCGCGCTGGCTGGTAGCACGGATCCTGCTATTGCGGAGAAGATCATCGTGGAACGACTGAAGCTCAATTGCCGTGCTGTATTTTTGATGTCGACGGAGGAACAAATCAGCTCATTTTTTGACCGATTCTCTCCGTTTGCAAGCGATTGCTTATGTTACACGATCGATCAGTGGACTGCCGATACCCTTGTGTCACTCGCCAGCTCTAATATTAGCGACGAGGTCCGAGGAGCAATGGGTGAATCTGAGCGATTGCCGATTGTTCTTGCTAAACTACATCAAAGCGCAGTAGAAATTAAACCATTTTCTTCCGAAACGCTTTATGCCGTTGAGAGGTACATGTATTTGATTCGAACGTTTAACGAATTGTACCTCGATAAACGCAAAACTATTTCGATTGCGATGAACAGACTTTCCAACGGTGTTGAGCGCTTGATGGGTGCCGAGGCAACCATGGAAATACTCGCAAAGGATTTAGAACGATCTCGAAAGGACTTGCAAGTGTTTCAAAAGGAATGTGAAGATTATCTAGTCACTATTGTTCAACAAAAGAGGGAAACAGATGACCAGTCGAAACTGGTTGTAGTCCGAAGCGACCGTCTGCGCCAAGAAGAAGCTGAGGTCCAATTGCTGGCTTCGAATGCTGAAAATGATTTAGCTCAAGTTCTTTCATCGTTTGATAACGCCATACAAGGCCTCGAATCGATAAGTAAAAAAGATCTTCAGGAAATCAAGTCGTACGCAAAGCCTCCTCCTGTTGTTGAGAAAGTACTCGAGGCGGTGATGGTGCTGAAAAAGGTAGAAAAGCATTCTCCACATGCTCCTCGCGTTAATTGTCATAGACTGAGGCCACTTGGGAAGAGGCCAGGCGACAGTTGGGAATACCAAACTTTATTAGTCAACTAGTTAATTTCGACAAAGATTCAATGTCCGACAAAGTTTTGCGAAAAGTATCATCTCTGGTGGCGGACCCTGATTTTGATGCGGAAAAAGTTGGCAACGTGTCCTTGGCAGCAAAATCTCTTTGCCAATGGGTTCGCGCAGTTGAGAGTTATGGTGTTCTTTATCGCCAGCTGGCGCCTAAACGCGAGAGGTTGCGACTTGCGAAGGAAGATTTAGGGAAAAAGCAGGTCGCATTAAAAGAGCAATTGGTAAAGCTGCAAGAGCTACGCGAACAAGTTCGGCAATTAACAGCCCAATACGATGAAAAAGTAACGACAAAGGAACGACTCCGCGTAGACGTACAAAACATTGAACAAAAAATGGGTCGCGCGCAATCACTGATCACCGGTCTTGCCGCCGAGCGAGCGCGCTGGGCTTCGCGACTGGAGGAGTTGCGCAATTCAGAAGCCAATTTATTAGGCGACTGCGTTCTTGGAGCCGGAATCTTGACCTACTTGGGTCCTTTGGAATCACAGTGCAGAATCAAACTAGTTAATCAATGTTGGGTGCCAGCTTTGCGAGCGACCTCGCTTTCCTATAGCGCCAACATGGATTCTGTTGAGATTGCTCTCAGCGAACAAAAGAAACGCCGGTATCCTGCGCTTCAGTTTTCCGTCGACAGCCAAGTGCGAGAAAACGGATCGATTGCCGTGAGCTCGTCACGAGATTTATTGATATTAGATCCCCAAAGTTTGGCTTCCGCGTGGCTGCAAGATATCTTGGGCGATAAATTTCTAAGCGTACACACTCGAGACCTCTTTAGTCAGCAATTCATTACCTGTATAACTTCTGGTCACTCGGTTGTAATCAACGATTTTGATGGGGTTGTCGATGGTGATTTTTTATCGCTGCTGCATCGCAAGGAGGAGAAATCATCAGTTGTCGAATTTGGTGGGACAAAGATTTCGTACGTGTGGATGGATTCTAAATGTGATGGTTCTTAATATGATGCTTCTAGAGTCCATCCAGATTTTCGCCTTGTTCTAGTGACAAGATTGTCGTTGAGCGATTTCGATGACGGTGAACTGAACTATCTGGAAGTGATCAACTTTAGTCTTACGCAGGCCAGTCTTGAAGATCGCTGTTTGTCGTATCTGATTGAACTTGAAAAACGAGATCTTGGCGCGCGCAAAGCCTCTATACAAGCGCAGTTGAGTAAGAACCGCGCTCAACTCGACGAGCTTGAAGACAAGATACTGCTTCTGCTCGGCGCAACCAGTAGTTCCCTGATTGAAAGTGATGATGTGGCTTCCATGATTCGAGAAGCGCGCGCTTCATTTAGCTCATTTTCAAGTCGGATGAAAGAATTGGAGGAAAATGAGGCGCAATTTCTTTCCACTCGAGATTTTTTCCGAGAATGCGCGCGTCGTCTTGCTGGGATGTTTTTGGCAGTATTGGACCTAGAGCAAGTCAATTTATGCTACCAAAACTCGCTGGCATCTTTTTTCAGTTTGGTAGAGAAGGCAGTGCGAGCACTAAAATCTGAGCAGGGTTCTGATAGACTTCGTGTGCTCTTGGACACTGTCACCTGGATGACATTCCGATATTATGGCCGGGCTTTATTCGAGAAGGATCGAGTCATCTTTTCATTCATGCTCGCTTCAAAAGCTGTGAACAGTGTAAATGATCTGACCGAATTCGAATATCGCCTCTTATTAGGTCTGGATCGATTTTACCTTCAAAAAACTAACGAAGTCACTTCGCTAACCGATATTTCATGGATACAACCAGTGGTCAAATCTGCTCTGATTCTCCTCGATGATTCGGAGAACTTTAAAGGCATCGTTCGGTCCATCGCGCAAGAAGAACGTGAGTGGAATTCTTGGTTCGAAACTGAAGGTAATTAATCTTATACTTTCCGTCTTGCGTGCTTTCTCGCAATATTAGACCCGGAATTGCAAGCCCTACCAGGCGAATGGGAAAACAAACTGGGCGAGTTTCAAAAATTGCTTCTAGTCAGAATCGTCAGGCCGGATCGAGTGAACGCAGCGATGCGTCGATTTGTAGTTACAAATGTGGGGAAACGCTTTACAGAGTCCATCAGCTGTAGTGTGGACGAGTTGTACTCGGAATGTAGTCCAAGGTAAATAGGTTTTGTGATTCTCTTTCTGTTCTGGCTAAAATTGTAGATCCCCCGTCATATTCTTCCTCGACGGCGAAGTTGACCCATGGGAGCCAGTACTTCAGTTGGCGGCAAAGTGCAACATGGCGGACAATTTAAAAATGGTATCACTTGGCCAGCATCACGTGAAACGAGCAGCTCGAATAGTTGCCGAGGCGATGGTTTCAGGTGGATGGATTATAGTTTCTCAATGCCATCTAGCTCCGGCGTGGTTTGCCGAGTTGGATGGTATTTATCGTCAACTCTCCGCAATTGATGTTGCCCCAACGTTCCGCCTTTGGCTTTCGATGAAGCCAGTCATGAGGATTAGTTCAAGGGTACTGCATGCCAGCCAGAAGATTGTTTCAGCGACTGCAATCGGTCTGAAGGCATTGTTGACAAAGTATAGCAAGCAATTACCAGCCCTGGCTGATCGTCGCTATTCTCGCTTGGTGTACGCCGCGATTTGCTTTCATGGTACGCTTGCATTCAAAGATTTACGGTGGGTGCTAATATATAGGCTTTCTGACCGAGCGCGCCCGTTTTGGCAGGTTTGGCTGGTGTTCCCAATACGATTTCAATGAAACTGATTTGGCGTATACAAAGTCTATCCTGCAACGACTTCTGGCGTCCAGTCGCGATCAAACACAATACCCGTGGTCGGAACTT